>CM040926.1:42288068-42295568 GCA_023029165.1 Gobiocypris rarus | reverse complement strand
CCGTCCGCCTGGAGTTTGGCAAACGGCTCCTGAAGGACTCTCACACCATGAGGAACAAAGATTGAACTCTTTGGCCTGAATGGAGGAAACCAGGCCCCGCTCATCACTGGCCAATCCCATCCCCGCAGTGAAGCATGGTGGGGGCAGCATCATGCTGTGGGGGTGTTTCTCAGCAGGACCTGGGAGACTAGTCAGGATCGAGGGAAAGATGAATGCAGCAATGTCCAGAGACATCCTTGATGAAGAGCTGCTCCAGAGCGCTCTGGACCTCAGACTGGGGTGAAGGGTCATCTCCCAACAGGACAGCGACCCGAAGCCCACAGCCGAGATAACACCGGAGGGGCTACGGCACGACTCTGGGAATGTCCTCGAGTGGCCCAGCCAGAGCCCAGACCTGAACATCTCTGGAGAGACGCTCCCCATCCAACCTGCAAAGAAGAATGGGAGAAACTTCCCAATAATAAGTGTGCCAAGCTTTAGCATCAAACTCAAAAAGACCTGAGGCTGTGATTGATGCCATAATCCATGTTGGAATAAAGCTGTAACATAACACGATGTGGAAAAAGTGAAGCGCTGTGAATACTTCCGGATGCAACACACACACACACACAATGACAGTGTTTGGTTAAAACATGATGCATTTACAGGTTAAAAAAGTGCTTTATTTAAAACAATGTATAAAAACAAGCATGTAAAGAGCAATATGTACATACATGCAGATACAGGACCACAACGACTGCTGTACAAAAGTGCAAAACTCATCAGAAGTTCATGATTAAAAACAACACATACATCTCTCTCACACACTCTCTCAATGTCTCTCTCACACACACACACACAGTCAGAGGCGCCTCACGTTGCGTTTGCTCTGTGCGCTGCCCGGCAGCACGTCTCTCCTGCTCCGGCGTTTGGCAGACAGGTGAGCGCAGTCTCTGGACCCGTGGAGGGCGCACAGGCAGGCCGAGCAGAAGCGGAAGCCGCAGTCGCTCCAGCTGCACACGCCCGCCCGCAGCGGTGGCAGCGCGCCGGGTGCTCACAGCGCGGGCACGGCTTCAAGAACTCATCGCTGAACAGCGTCTGGGCCACCTGAGGGTGAGAGCGGTTAGTGCCCCTCCACAGGCAGCGTCCGGCCCGCTGGTCACATGATCAGGACTCACCTGCAGGAACTGCATGCGTTTGGCGCTGCAGTGGCGTGTGCCGTGTGTGGGGGTGCAGTGTGTGTGGGGTGTTCTGGCCTGAGCCTGAACGCTGCCCAGAGCGGACCTGCACGCCAGCGCTGACCGGGTGTCCGCATCTGGAACATGGCCCGGCTTACCCCCCTACAGACAAACACACAGAGAGAAGATCAGCACCGGGACACCGGGTTCATTCAATCAGAGCATGTTCGGGAGTTATCAGTGTGTATGTACACATGCACAGACTTAAAGGCACAATATGTAATTTTTCACCGAGATTGTGCGCGGAACCATGGGAGTGATCGTCTTCACCTCTACAGCCGGTGGAAAAGATCATGGATTCATGGATGAGATTATTAACGTTACTGAAGCAGAACAGAGGCGTGTCTTGACTCTGACCCTGTTCATCATATACGGCGATCGCATCTTTTCAGACTAATGCCTGGCTCACACTACAGGAGTTTTATTTATTCCCGATTTCCCCCTCCCGAGAATCGGAGAAAAAATCTTGTCCACGACCTCGATCGGTTCCGATGTTCGGCGCTGATTATCTGGTAATGTGAGACGTTCACAGATAAAATCTTGCCCCTCGATCTGCTCTCACATAAATCGGGCTCTCGATCATATCAAACATGTTTGATATTTATCGGGATGAGCAAGATTGTAATAACGTCAGTACTGTCACGATAGCCAATAGGAAACAAGAAGTCTACGACTAGACGGAAGTGATGGACATTTGAAATGGCGACCATGAAACCGACAACACGGATAACAATAATTATATAGATAGAGAGAGAGGATTGTTTGTGTGCGTGTGTATGTGCGCGCGCTGTGTGTGTGTGTGAGTGTGTGTGAGTGAGTGAGTGTGAGAGAGAGAGAAAGCTGCAAACCCTTGTTTCTTATAAGTAGACACATTTCATAATACATACTATACTAGCATCAATTGTATTTTCATATTACAGCACAAATCTACACTGGAAAAGGTGACACTATCGCTTTTGAACTAGGCAGGCGATATTATAACGGTAAACATTCTAGCACACTATGATACTAATATAAGGTACATTTTACCTCCATTTCTCGCTGAAGAACTGACAGTCCATGTTGATCCGTCTCCCCAAACATTTTCTCATCCACACTCGTTTATTTTTTCACAACAAGCGATCATTATTGATAGAGCAAGTTTTGGTTTACAGTATCCATTTTCCCAGGTTCCAATCTGTTGCGTAGATCACGTGACGCGCTTCCTCTGGCACGATAATCTTAATAACATGTTGTAGTGTGTGATGCTTCGCGAATTTCAAATCTTGTAGTGTGAGCATGTTTAAGATTTGAGGGAAGAAAATCTGCAAAGATTCTCCTGAAGTGTGTGCTGCAAACAGATTTTACAATCGGATAGGATTTTAAAACTCCTGTAGTGTGAGCCAGGCATAAACCGCTCGCTTTATATGGATTACTTCAACAAACTCTTCCGAACTAAAGCGCAATTGTGGTTTTAATTTCATTAAAAATATACTCATTTGTGTTCTGAAGATGAACGACAGACGGTTTTGGAACGACATGAAGGGGCGTAAATGTTAAGGTGAACTATCCCTTTAAAGGCACAGTGTGTAATTATTCAGAGCAGGGGCGTGTCTTGACTCTTGAGTGGGCGGAGCTTGTATTCTGCCGCGAGCGCTTCCGCTTCTTCCGCTCATGCGTGTGTGTGTGTGTAACGCAGCGCTGTTTGATCATATCACACACGTGCGTGTGTTAAAGTGATGTTATAATGCTACTATGAGACACTTGTTCACACTGCAGTGAGCGAGATCATATTAGGCGATAAAACATGTAAATCAAGAACAGCAGATTTACACAATCAGACTAACTGTGTTGAGCTGGAGAACAATGATGAGTTTCTGTCCATCAATGATCCAAACAGTGTCTCATAAACACAGCAGATATTAAAGCGCCGCTAGTGTTGCCATGGTTACCGCACAATCACACCAGTGATGTCACTGATAGGCCACGCACACACACGGGCCGTAATATCACTTATTAAACATTCGGGATAATGCACAACACAATACTTTGGATATTTTAATCCAGAAATCTTACATATTGTGCCTGTAATGCGGACTGGACGCCACTCGCATGGACTGTTTAAAGCGTTAATCATTGCTAGAGCAAGAGTTAAGCGCGCGTCACCTCCAGTGCAGTCTTGAGCGCTCTGATGTGGCTTCTTCTCCTGTGAGCCGCTCTTTTGTTTTCTGTGATGGCGTCGCTCCAGTCATCAGACACCTGGCCGAACCTGCCATCAAGCGCACGGTTTACTACAGCGCTCCAAACACCAAACACCACACCTGAGCACAACTGACCTGTAGAGGTCCGCTGCAGAGAGAAGGCTCAAGATGGCCGCCAGCACGTGCCTCAGGTTTCTCATCCTCAGCTCCGAGATCACGTCCACCGTGTCCAGACCCATTTTGCGTCCGATGAGTCCTGACAGAGGCAGGCTGGTTCTGACGGGCCCGTCCCGCAGCAGCTCCTCCAGACTGGGCTCGGCACACAGGCTGCGGCGGCTGATGGAGTGCACGGCCTGCAGAGCCGGAGTCAGGGATAGATCCTGCATCTTCAGCGTGGTGGCGCTGAGCGGGGTCGCCTCCAGGAACACCAGGTCTCGGTGCGGGTCGCTGAGGCCCGTCCGCTGGTCTCTGGGCCCATCCTCTGACTGCGAGCCACCCTCCCGGAGCGTGGACAGCCTGCGCTGTCTCTCCAGACGCGAGCGCCTCGAGCCGGTCGGAAGCACCAGCTCCTGGAACGAGCCGTCGTGGTCCACCGAGGAGTCGTGGGATTTATCCAGAGAGCTGAAGCCGCTGTCCTCCATGGTGAGCGAGGGCGTGTCCTGGATGTGCTTTCCTGCTCTCACGGGGGACTGGAAGTTCTCTCCCGACAGGTCGTGCGTTTGAGGCGAGCGATGAAGACCAGCTATGATGCTTTCATCGAGATCCGGTTCAGCGGGGCTCACGTGGGCCGCACTCCGGCCCGTCTCCAGAGTCGACGTGAGGGCTTGTGAGAACAGGAGACGCCTTTTCCGACAGGACAAAACAAAGTCATCTGCTTTTAAAGTGCTGTAGGAGAAGGGCCCACTCGGGCTGAGGTCCGGAGAGTCGAAGCTCTCGCAGGTCAGGGGATCTCTGGTGATTTCCCCAGGTGTGTTGAAGTCACTCTTACTCCCATCGGATGAGGAGCGGGACACGAGCAGGCGCCTGCGGAGCGATGCATCCTTTCTGATCAACTTCGGAGTCTCGCACCAGGCCAAGGGTACGGCGGGTTCCCGCTCCGGCTCTCTACTGGAGTCTCTTCTGTGCAGGAGAACGGTGGCTTTGGTCCCGCTTGGATGGCGCTCTTTCCTGGGAGTATAGAGGCGGTCCACTCGGCCGGTGCTGTTCACCCGTGCACCCTCCATATTCATCAGCTGCCCTTCAGTAAATGCCCAGAGTGCTGTCAAACAACAACACAGGGGAATTAACGGTTAAAGTGCACATACTGATGATGAGGGCGGGGCCACCTGTCACTCACATGAGATCAGCCAATAGCAAACCACACCCATCCAATCAGATCCCCAGACACACTCAAGCCCCGCCCACATCTGTTCTTGCTTCTGAAGCGCTTCCCTCAATATTAAAAAAAAGTGTCCTGATCCAGTCAGTCTGAATACTGTTGACTTCATGTTCAAAGTCAAAAAGGAAAATATTGCCTGAAAACAGGGAACAGAAGTGTAACCTAAGACGAGATATGATTAAAAAACAAATAGAGCAAACTTTAAAATGAACACCATTTCAGTGAAAGGGGTCGACTTGTGGAATGGTCTCACCGATGCTGATCTTAAGAGGAGCAACTCCTTTAGTATTTAAAAAATAGTTAATTCTTTGACAAATATATGAATGCCTAAGAAAAATTGTCTAAGTTTATGTATGATTGTTGTGCATTAATTGAAACAACACAACCAACAAATATTTGCTTGTAAGCGTGTGTATGCATGTATGTATACGAGTATATACATTTTGTAAAGTTTTGGAAATAGGGCAGGCGTAATAACGTTTAGTAACCGAATAAACCTTCATTCATATACAGCACACTAGAGGAGAAGAGATGATTCCCTTTCAAGATGATTTTAAAAGATAGTTCACCTAAATTAAAATACAATTAAATGTTTAACTTTAATGCTTCAAAAAGCTCAGAGATGGTGAAATAAATCCATATTATGAACGGAGCGGTTCAGTCACAATTTTCTGAAGAGACATGATCGCTTTAGATGATGAACAGATTGAATTTAGGCTTTTATTCACATAAACTCACACATCAGATGATAAACTCAAGCATGTGCGAGAAATCAATGGTTTATGTTCACTGGTCAATCTATGAGTGAGTAAAAAACCCTGTTCATCATATGCGGCGATCGTGTCTTCAGACTAAACCGCTCGCTTTATATGGATTACTTCAACAAACTCTTACGAACTAAAGCGCAATTGTGGTTTTAATTTAATTAAAAATATACTCATTTGTGTTCTGAAGATGAACGACAGACGGTTTTGGAACGACATGAAGGGGCGTAAATGTTAAGGTGAACTATC
The DNA here is from genome assembly GCA_023029165.1 of Gobiocypris rarus. Lineage (NCBI taxonomy): Eukaryota > Metazoa > Chordata > Actinopteri > Cypriniformes > Gobionidae > Gobiocypris > Gobiocypris rarus. The sequence goes on along the minus strand of CM040926.1, from coordinate 42,289,780 downwards.
CCATTAAAGGCGCAGTGTGTAATTATTCAGCACAGGGGCGTGTCTTGACTCTTGAGTGGGCGGAGCTTTTATTCTGCCGCGAGCGCTTCCGCTTCTTCCGCTCATGCGTGTGTGTGTGTGTGTGTGTTTTGATCATATCACACACATGTGCGTGTGTTAAAGTGATGTTATAATGCTACTATGAGACACTTGTTCACACTGCAGTGAGCGAGATCATATTAGGCGGTAAAACATGGCACTCTGTGCGGTAAATCAAGAACAGCAGATTTACACAATCAGACTAACTGTGTTGAGCTGGAGAACAATGATGAGTTTCTGTCCATCAATGATCCAAACAGTGTCTCATAAACACAGCAGATATTAAAGCGCCGCTAGTGTTGCCATGGTTACTGCACAATCACACCAACATCATAGTCAACATCATTTCTGTGGATTTAAACATTCTTGAAAATATTTGGGATAACAAGTGCACAAGTAGTGGTTTTTGGATATTTTAATCTAAAATCTTACATAGTGTGCCTTTATGGTGCTACTTTTTTCACCAGCTCTATTTTAGTTGGATCTAGTTGTGTTAGTGTTAAAGTTTTCAATTCATAGTACATTTATAAGGAAGCTTGTTTCTACCACAGAATAACGAATATATATATATATATATATATAGTCACAATAAACCTTTTTATATTTATATTACGTGGAGGAAACAAGCTTTTATATGTTTGTTAGGAAGAAATTAGTTTGTCCATACCATATAGCAATGATTTACAGCTATAAAACAACACGTAATGTTGGTAATTACCGTCATGTATCCAGACACAATGAACGTGTAATGATTAGTAAACGTAAGGATAATAAACGGTGTTTGAAGACACCCTTATGGACAGTTTCTGTCAGAAAAGCCTGGAGAAGTTCGGCGCTCGGTTCTGAAGTCCTCCGCCGTTCGGACCGTGTGTAATTAGGCGATGGTTCCGTTAATTGGCTTTACAGTAGGCTCTGGCGACAGGAGACGGTTGAGGTTGCTATGGTGACGTGCTGAGCGGTTTCCCTCCGGCAGATTCAAACTTCGCGCCGCTTGAGGTGCGCGACTGCGCGTGCAGCCAAACACACACACACACACACACACACACACACACACACAGTTACACGACTTTAAGACACTTATAAGAAGCACAATCCGCTTTAAACGGTTTTTGTGAAGGAACACGCGGTTTACGCCTCCTAGCTGACTGAAAGATGCCAATACAACACAAAAACAAACCACACACACACACAAACTCAATCCAGTCAGCTGTGTCTCATCACACACGCGTTCAGGACACACACACACTCAATCCAGTCAGCTGTGTCTCATCACACACACGAAGGGCTGTGACACATTTACCGAGAAATTATTTTAAGAAAGATAAACTGAAATCACCGTCCAACCCTGTGAATAAAAGAGTGTGTTACTCACGCGTGTTGATCAGAGAGAGAGAGAGAGAGAGCCGGTGATCGGCGCGTCAATGAGGCTCCACCTTTCAAATCTCGAGCGCATTTCACTGATTGGACGCGGATTTAAAGAGACACGAAATCATTCCAACAATTAAAATATAAAATATTTAATACGAAATTATCAGATTTATTAATGAAATGTTACAAATAATCATGAGATTAACTTTTTCTAACGAAATCAAATTGTTTAATTCAAATTATATATTTGGCTTTTTATTTAAATT
>CM040926.1:42263068-42285568 GCA_023029165.1 Gobiocypris rarus | reverse complement strand
GTCTCGAGTCCTGAGGAAGGAGAATCGCGCTGCATCTGCTGCCGGTCTCGCTCCAGAGGAGTGGAGGAGCATCTCTGAGGACCTGCAGGTGTAAAGAGTTAAACACACAACAGATCAACACTATATTCAAACACGCCAGTCACGCTAAGCATGCTGGGAACTAGAGTTCTGATACAGTATTTGAGATATATTTATTTTCATTTTAAGCATGCCAAGTTACTTTAACATGAACATAAGCCCATATATGATTATGGTCGTCAGGCGTGTGTGTTCTCACACTGATCAGAGTTGTGTGTTGTGTTTCTCAGATGTGGGAGAGAAGCATCAGAACAGAAGATGCGGCACTGAAGCGAAGCCCCATATTCAGTGAAGCTGAAAACCTGCCGCCAGTTCGTTCCTCAGACGGGCCGCTTCAGGTAAAGGTTCGTTCCTCAGACGGGCCGCTTCAGGTAAAGGTTCGTTCCTCAGACGGGCCGCTTCAGGTAAAGGTTCGTTCCTCAGACGGGCCGCTTCAGGTAAAGGTTCAGTACCTCAGGCGGGCCGCTTCAGGTAAAGGTTCGTTCCTCAGGCGGGCGCTTCAGGTAAGGTTAGTTCCTCAGGCGGGCGCTTCAGGTAAAGGTTCGTTCCTCAGGCGGGCGCTTCAGGTAAAGGTTCGTTCCTCAGGCGGGCGCTTCAGGTAAAGGTTCGTACCTCAGGCGGGCGCTTCAGGTAAAGGTTCCTCAGGCGGGCGCTTCAGGTAAAGGTTCGTTCCTCAGACGGGCCGCTTCAGGTAAAGGTTCGTTCCTCAGACGGGCCGCTTCAGGTGAATGATTATACACAGATCCCAATCATGAAACGCTTCCCATCTGCTCAAACTTTCCCGCAGAGAAGCGTCAGCACTGCAGTGAAGACCGGGAGAGCAGCCGGCGGCCCGCGGCCATTCTCAGACTGGGACAGGTGAGTGTGTGTTACTGCGTGTGTGTGTGTGTGTGTGTGTAACTGTGTGTCTGTAACTGTGTGTGAGTAACTGTGTGTGTAACTGTGTGCGAGTAACTGTGTGTGTAACTGTGTGCGAGTAACTGTGTGTGTAACTGTGTCTGTAACTGTGCGAGTAACTGTGTCTGCGAGTAACTGTGTCTGAGTAACTGTGTGTGTAACTGTCACGAGTAACTGTGTCACGAGTAACTGTAATGTAACTGTGTGTAACTGTGCGAGTAACTGTGTCACAGTAACTGTGTGTGTAACTGTGTCTGTAACTGTGCGAGTAACTGTGTGTGTAACTGTGTGTCTGTAACTGTGTGTCTGTAACTGTGTGTGTAACTGTGTGTCTGTAACTGTGTGAGTAACTGTGTGAGTAACTGTGTGTCTGTAACTGTGTGTGTAACTGTGTCTCTGTAACTGTGTGTGTGTAACTGTGTGTCTGTAACTGTGTGTGTAACTGTGTGCGAGTAACTGTGTGTGTGTAACTGTGTGTGTAACTGTGTGTGTAACTGTGTGCAAGTAACTGTGTGTGTAACTGTGTGCGAGTAACTGTGTGAGTAACTGTGTGTCTGTAACTGTGTGTGTAACTGTGTCTCTGTAACTGTGTGTCTGTAACTGTGTGTGTAACTGTGTGTGAGTAACTGTGTGCGAGTAACTGTGTGTCTGTAACTGTGTGTGTAACTGTGTCTCTGTAACTGTGTGTGTGTAACTGTGTGTCTGTAACTGTGTGTGTAACTGTGTGCGAGTAACTGTGTGTCTGTAACTGTGTGTGTAACTGTGTCTCTGTAACTGTGTGTGTGTAACTGTGTGTCTGTAACTGTGTGTGTAACTGTGTGCGAGTAACTGTGTGTGTGTAACTGTGTGTGTAACTGTGTGTGTAACTGTGTGCGAGTAACTGTGTGTGTAACTGTGTGCGAGTAACTGTGTGAGTAACTGTGTGTCTGTAACTGTGCGAGTAACTGTGTCTGTAACTGTGCGAGTAACTGTGTGCGAGTAACTGTGTGTGTAACTGTGTGTCTGTAACTGTGCGAGTAACTGTGTGTCTGTAACTGTGTGAGTAACTGTGTGTCTGTAACTGTGTGTGTAACTGTGTGTCTGTAACTGTGCGAGTAACTGTGTGTCTGTAACTGTGTGAGTAACTGTGTGTCTGTAACTGTGCGAGTAACTGTGTGTGTAACTGTGTGTCTGTAACTGTGCGAGTAACTGTGTGCGAGTAACTGTGTGTCTGTAACTGTGTGTGTAACTGTGTGTCTGTAACTGTGCAAGTAACTGTGTGTGTAACTGTGTGTCTGTAACTGTGCGAGTAACTGTGTGCGAGTAACTGTGTGCGAGTAACTGTGTGTGTAACTGTGTGTCTGTAACTGTGTGTCTGTAACTGTGTGCGAGTAACTGTATGAGTAACTGTGTGCGAGTAACTGTATGAGTAACTGTGTGCGAGTAACTGTATGAGTAACTGTGTGCGAGTAACTGTATGAGTAACTGTGTGCGAGTAACTGTGTGTGTAACTGTGTGCGAGTAACTGTGTGTCTGTAACTGTGTGTGTAACTGTGTGCGAGGAACTGTGTGTGTGTAACTGTGTGTGTAACTGTGTGTGTTACTGTGTGCGAGTAACTGTGTGTGTAACTGTGTGTGTAACTGTGTGTCTGTAACTGTGCGAGTAACTGTGTGTCTGTAACTGTGTGTGTAACTGTGTGCGAGTAACTGTGTGCGAGTAACTGTGTGTGTGTAACTGTGTGTGTAACTGTGTGCGAGTAACTGTGTGCGAGTAACTGTATGCGAGTAACTGTGTGTCTGTAACTGTGAGTCTGTAACTGTGCGAGTAACTGTGTGCGAGTAACTGTGTGTCTGTAACTGTGTGTGTAACTGTGTGTCTGTAACTGTGCGAGTAACTGTGTGTCTGTAACTGTGCGAGTAACTGTGTGTCTGTAACTGTCACGAGTAACTGTGTGTGTAACTGTGTGTCTGTAACTGTCACGAGTAACTGTGTCTGTCTGTAACTGTGTGTGTAACTGTGTGTCTGTAACTGTGCGAGTAACTGTGTGTCTGTAACTGTGCGAGTAACTGTGTGCGAGTAACTGTGTGTGTAACTTTGTGCGAGTAACTGTGTGTGTAACTGTGTGTCTGTAACTGTGTGTGTAACTGTGTGCGAGTAACTGTGTCTGTAACTGTGTGTGTAACTGTGTCAGTAACTGTGTGTCTGTAACTGTGTGTGTAACTGTGTCGAGTAACTGTGTGTGTGTAACTGTGTGTGTAACTGTGTGCGAGTAACTGTGTGTGTAACTGTGTGCGAGTAACTGTGTGAGTAACTGTGTGTCTGTAACTGTGTGAGTAACTGTGTGTGTAACTGTGTGTCTGTAACTGTGCGAGTAACTGTGTGTCTGTAACTGTGTGTGTAACTGTGTGAGTAACTGTGTCGAGTAACTGTGTCTGTAACTGTGTGTGTAACTGTGTGCGAGTAACTGTGTGAGTAACTGTGTGTGTAACTGTATGTGTGTAACTGTGTGTGTAACTGTGTGCGAGTAACTGTGTGTCTGTAACTGTGTGTAACTGTGTGAGTAACTGTGTGTCTGTAACTGTGTGAGTAACTGTGTGCGAGTAACTGTGTGTGTAACTGTGAGCGAGTAACTGTTTGTGTAACTGTGTGTCTGTAACTGTGTGTGTAACTGTGTGCGAGTAACTGTATGAGTAACTGTGTGTGAGTAACTGTGTGTGTGTAACTGTGTCACGAGTAACTGTGTGTGTAACTGTGTGCGAGTAACTGTGCGAGTAACTGTGTGTGTGTAACTTTGTGTGTAACTGTGTGTGTAACTGTGTGCGAGTAACTGTGTGTGTAACTGTGCGAGTAACTGTGTGTGTAACTGTGTGAGTAACTGTGTGTAACTGTGTGTCTGTAACTGTGCGAGTAACTGTGTGTCTGTAACTGTGTGTGTAACTGTGTGTCTGTAACTGTGCGAGTAACTGTGTGTCTGTAACTGTGTGTGTAACTGTGTGTGTAACTGTGTGTGTAACTGTGTGTGTAACTGTGAGTCTGTAACTGTGTGAGTAACTGTGTGTGTAACTGTGTGTGTGTAACTGTGAGTCTGTAACTGTGCGAGTAACTGTGTGCGAGTAACTGTGTGCGAGTAACTGTGAGTAACTGTGTGTGTGTAACTGTGTGCGAGTAACTGTGTGTCTGTAACTGTGTGTGTAACTGTGCGAGTGTGAGTAACTGTGTGTCTGTAACTGTGTGTGTAACTGTGTGTGTGTAACTGTGAGTCTGTAACTGTGCGAGTAACTGTGTGCGAGTAACTGTGTGTGAGTAACTGTGTGCGAGTAACTGTATGTCTGTAACTGTGTGTGTAACTGTGTGTCCGTAACTGTCACGAGTAACTGTGTGTCTGTAACTGTGTGAGTAACTGTGTGTCCGTAACTGTCACGAGTAACTGTGTGTCTGTAACTGTGTGTGTAACTGTGTGTCTGTAACTGTGTGAGTAACTGTGTGTCTGTAACTGTGTGTGTAACTGTGTGTCTGTAACTGTGTGAGTAACTGTGTGTCTGTAACTGTGTGTGTAACTGTGTGTCTGTAACTGTGCGAGTAACTGTGTGCCAGTAACTGTGTGTCTGTAACTGTGTGTGTAACTGTGTGCGAGTAACTGTGTGTCTGTAACTGTGTGTGTAACTGTGTGTCTGTAACTGTGCGAGTAACTGTGTTTGTAACTGTGTGTCTGTAACTGTGCGAGTAACTGTGTGCGAGTAACTGTGTGCGAGTAACTGTGTGTGTAACTGTGTGTGTAACTGTGTGTCTGTAACTGTGTGTGTAACTGTGTGCGAGTAACTGTATGAGTAACTGTGTGTGTAACTGTGTGCGAGTAACTGTGTGTCTGTAACTGTGTGTGTAACTGTGTGTGAGTAACTGTGTGTGTGTAACTGTGTGTGTAACTGTGTGTGTAACTGTGTGCGAGTAACTGTGTGAGTAACTGTGTGTCTGTAACTGTGTGAGTAACTGTGTGTCTGTAACTGTGTGTGTAACTGTGTGTCTGTAACTGTGTGTGTAACTGTGTGTCTGTAACTGTGTGAGTAACTGTGTGTCTGTAACTGTGTGTGTAACTGTGTGTCTGTAACTGTGTGAGTAACTGTGTGTCTGTAACTGTGTGTGTAACTGTGTGTCCGTAACTGTGCGAGTAACTGTGTGCGAGTAACTGTGTGTCTGTAACTGTGTGTCTGTAACTGTGCGAGTAACTGTGTGTGTAACTGTGTGTCTGTAACTGTGCGAGTAACTGTGTGCGAGTAACTGTGTGTGTAACTGTGTGCGAGTAACTGTGTGTGTAACTGTGTGTCTGTAACTGTGTGTGTAACTGTGTGCGAGTAACTGTATGAGTAACTGTGTGCGAGTAACTGTGTGTGTAACTGTGTGCGAGTAACTGTGTGTCTGTAACTGTGTGTGTAACTGTGTGTGAGTAACTGTGTGTGTAACTGTGTGTGTAACAGTGTGCGAGTAACTGTGTGTGTAACTGTGTGTGTAACTGTGTGCGAGTAACTGTGTGAGTAACTGTGTGTCTGTAACTGTGTGAGTAACTGTGTGTGTAACTGTGTGTCTGTAACTGTGTGAGTAACTGTGTGTCTGTAACTGTGTGTGTAACTGTGTGCGAGTAACTGTGTGCGTAACTGTGTGTCTGTAACTGTGTGTGTAACTGTGTGCGAGTAACTGTGTGAGTAACTGTGTGTCTAACTGTATGTGTGTAACTGTGTGTGTAACTGTGTGCGAGTAACTGTGTGATTAACTGTGTGTCTGTAACTGTGAGTCTGTAACTGTGCGAGTAACTGTGTGCGAGTAACTGTGTGTCTGTAACTGTGCGAGTAACTGTGTGCGAGTAACTGTGTGTCTGTAACTGTGTGTGTAACTGTGTGTGTAACTGTGTGCGAGTAACTGTGTGTAACTGTATGTGTGTAACTGTGTGTGTAACTGTGTGCGAGTAACTGTGTGCGAGTAACTGTGTGCGAGTAACTGTGTGTCTGTAACTGTGAGTCTGTAACTGTGCGAGTAACTGTGTGCAGTAACTGTGTGTCTGTAACTGTCACGAGTAACTGTGTCTGAGTAACTGTGTGCGAGTAACTGTGTGTCTGTAACTGTGTGTGTAACTGTGTGCGAGTAACTGTGTGAGTAACTGTGTGTGTAACTGTATGTGTGTAACTGTGTGTGTAATCAAAAACTGTAGTAACTGTGTGAGTAACTGTGTGTGTAACTGCTGTGTCTGTAACTGTGTGTCTAACTGTATGTGTGTAACTGTGTGTGTAACTGTGTGAGTAACTGTGTCCGAGTAACTGTGTGAGTAACTGTGTGTGTAACTGTGTGTCTGTAACTGTGCGAGTAACTGTGTGCGAGTAACTGTGTGTCTGTAACTGTGTGTGTAACTGTGTGCGAGTAACTGTGTGCGAGTAACTGTGTGTCTGTAACTGTATGAGTAACTGTGTGCGAGTAACTGTGTGTGTAACTGTGTGTGAGTAACTGTGTTCTCGCTGCAGGTTTGATGTGGAGGCTGAGTGTAGTAAGATAGACGAGAGTCCCACAAACATCATCCGTCCAGAGCGACCTACAGTCACCAGCACAGGTCAGAGTTCAGAGGTCATCCAACAAACCTGTGTGTGAGCCGAACCACTTTGAGTCTTAAATCAGAGAATATCTCAGTCATTGATCAGCACTAACTCTGATGGGTTACTGGTCACATGACAAGCAGTGTGTGTGTGTGTGTGTGTGTGTTTGTGTGTGTGACTGATGGTCAGTGTGTGTGTGTGTGTGTGTGTGTGTGTGACTGATGGTCAGTGTGTGTGTGTGTGTGGCTGATGGTCAGTGTGTGTGTGTGTGTGTGTGTGTGTGTGTGTGTGTGTGTGTGTGTGTGTGTGTTTGTGTGTGTGACTGATGGTCAGTGTGTGTGTGTGTGTGTGACTGATGGTAAGTGTGTGTGTGTGTGTGAGACTGATGGTCAGTGTGTGTGTGTGTGTGTGGCTGATGGTCAGTGTGTGTGTGTGTGTGTGTGTGTGTGTGTGTGTGTGTGTGTGTGTGTGTGTGTGTGTGTGTGTGTGACTGATGGTCAGTGTGTGTGTGTGTGACTGATGGTCAGTGTGTGTGTGTGTGTGTGTGTGTGACTGATGGTCAGTGTGTGTGTAGCTGATAGTCAGTATGTGTGTGTGTAGCTGATGGTCAGTGTGTGTGTGTGTGTGTGTGTAGCTGATGGTCAGTGTGTGTGTGTGTGTAGCTGATGGTCATTGTGTGTAGCTGATGGTCAGTGTGTGTGTAGCTGATGGTCAGTGTGTGTGTGTGTGTGTGTGTGTGTGTGTGTAGCTGATGGTCAGTGTGTGTGTGTGTGTGTGTGTAGCTGATGGTCAGTGTGTGTGTGTGTGTGTGTGTAGCTGATGGTCAGTGTGTGTGTGTGTGTAGCTGATGGTCAGTGTGTGTGTGTGTGTGTGTGTGTAGCTGATGGTCAGTGTGTGTGTGTGTGTAGCTGATGGTCAGTGTGTGTGTGTGTGTAGCTGATGGTCAGTGTGTGTGTGTGTGTGTGTGTGTGTGTGTAGCTGATGGTCAGTGTGTGTGTGTGTGTGTGTGTGTGTGTGTGTGTGTGTGTGTGTGTGTGTGTAGCTGATGGTCAGTGTGTGTGTGTGTGTGTGTGTGTGGCTGATGGTCAGTGTGTGTGTGTGTGTGTAGCTGATGGTCAGTGTGTGTGTGTGTGTGTGTGTGATGGTCAGTGTGTGTGTGTGTGTGTGTAGCTGATGGTCAGTGTGTGTGTGTGTGTGTGTGTGTAGCTGATGGTCAGTGTGTGTGTGTGTGTGTGTGTGTAGCTGATGCTCAGTGTGTGTGTGTGTGTGTGTGTGTGTGTGTGTGTAGCTGATGGTCAGTGTGTGTGTGTGTGTGTGTGTAGCTGATGGTCAGTGTGTGTGTGTGTGTGTGTGTGTGTGTGTGTAGCTGATGGTCAGTGTGTGTGTGTGTGTGTGTAGCTGATGGTCAGTGTGTGTGTGTGTGTGTGTGTGTGTGTGTGTAGCTGATGGTCAGTGTGTGTGTGTGTGTGTGTGTGTGTGTGTAGCTGATGGTCAGTGTGTGTGTGTGTGTGTGTGTGTAGCTGATGGTCAGTGTGTGTGTGTGTGTGTAGCTGATGGTCAGTGTGTGTGTGTGTGTGTAGCTGATGGTCAGTGTGTGTGTGTGTGTGTGTGTGTGTGTAGCTGATGGTCAGTGTGTGTGTGTAGCTGATGGTCAGTGTGTGTAGCTGATGGTCAGTGTGTGTGTGTGTGTGTGTGTGTAGCTGATGGTCAGTGTGTGTGTGTAGCTGATGGTCAGTGTGTGTGTGTGTGTGTAGCTGATGGTCAGTGTGTGTGTGTGTGTGTGTAGCTGATGGTCAGTGTGTGTGTGTGTGTGGTGTGTGTGTGTGTGTGTAGCTGATGGTCAGTGTGTGTGTGTGGCTGATGGTCAGTGTGTGTGTGTGTGTGTGTGTGTGTGTCCCTTCAGCCCTGACTGCGCAGGACACAGCCGTTCTCGCCCGCTGGGAGAAAGACAAGGGCAACGAGGCGTTCAGAGCGGGACAATACGAGGAGGCCGTGGAGTTTTACAACCGGTGAGCAGAGGCTCTGAGAGAGTGTGAGCAGTGCCGTGTGACGTGCAGTGACGTGTGTGTGTGTGTGTGTGTGTGTGTGTGTGTTTCTGCAGGAGTTTGTCTCTCGCGTCTTCAGTCGCTGCTCTGAACAACCGCGCACAGGCTCACATCAGACTAGAGCGCTGGAGCGATGCTCTGAGAGACTGTGAGGAGGTGCTACAGCTGGAGCCAGCCAACGCCAAAGGTGTGTGTGTGTGTGTGTGTGTGTGTGTGAGGAGGTGCTACAGCTGGAGCCAGCCAACGCCAAAGGTGTGTGTGTGTGTGTGAGGAGGTGCTACAGCTGGAGCCAGCCAACGCCAAAGGTGTGTGTGTGTGTGTGTGAGGTGCTACAGCTGGAGCCAGCCAACGCCACAGGTGTGTGTGTGTGTGTGAGGTGCTACAGCTGGAGCCAGCCAACGCCAAAGGTGTGTGTGTGTGTGTGAGGAGGTGCTACAGCTGGAGACAGCCAACGCCAAAGGTGTGTGTGTGTGTGACTGTGAGGAGGTGCTACAGCTGGAGCCAGCCGCCAAAGGTGTGTGTGTGTGTGTGTGACTGTGAGGAGGTGCTACAGCTGGAGCCAGCCAACGCCAAAGGTGTGTGTGTGTGTGTGTGTGTGTGTGTGTGTGTGTGTGTGTGTGTGTGTGTGTGTGTGTGTGTGAGGAGGTGCTACAGCTGGAGCCAGCCAACGCCAAAGGTGTGTGTGTGTGTGTGAGGTGCTACAGCTGGAGCCAGCCAACACCAAAGGTGTGTGTGTGTGTGTGAGGTGCTACAGCTGGAGCCAGCCAACCAAAGGTGTGTGTGTGTGTGACTGTGATGAGTGCTACAGCTGGAGCCAGCCAACGCCAAAGGTGTGTGTGTGTGTGACTGTGAGGAGGTGCTACAGCTGGAGACAGCCAACGCCAAAGGTGTGTGTGTGTGTGACTGTGAGGAGGTGCTACAGCTGGAGACAGCCAACACCAAAGGTGTGTGTGTGTGTGACTGTGAGGAGGTGCTACAGCTGGAGCCAGCCAACGCCAAAGGTGTGTGTGTGTGTGTGTGAGGAGGTGCTACAGCTGGAGCCAGCCAACACCAAGGTGTGTGTGTGTGACTGTGAGGAGGTGCTACAGCTGGAGACAGCCAACACCAAAGGTGTGTGTGTGTGTGACTGTGAGGAGGTGCTACAGCTGGAGCCAACGCCAAAGGTGTGTGTGTGTCTGTGAGGAGGTGCTACAGCTGGAGCCAGCCAACACCAAAGGTGTGTGTGTGTGAGTGTGTGAGGAGGTGCTACAGCTGGAGACAGCCAACACCAAAGGTGTGTGTGTGTGTGACTGTGAGGAGGTGCTACAACTGGAGCCAGCCAACACCAAAGGTGTGTGTGTGTGTGACTGTGAGGAGGTGCTACAGCTGGAGACAGCCAACACCAAAGGTGTGTGTGTGTGACTGTGAGGAGGTGCTACAACTGGAGCCAGCCAACACCAAAGGTGTGTGTGTGTGTGTGACTGTGAGGAGGTGCTACAGCTGGAGACAGCCAACACCAAAGGTGTGTGTGTGTGTGTGAGGAGGTGCTACAGCTGGAGACAGCCAACACCAAAGGTGTGTGTGTGTGTGTGACTGTGAGGAGGTGCTACAGCTGGAGACAGCCAACACCAAAGGTGTGTGTGTGTGTGTGTGACTGAGGAGGTGCTACAGCTGGAGACAGCCAACACCAAAGGTGTGTGTGTGTGTGTGTGAGGAGGTGCTACAGCTGGAGCCAGCCAACGCCAAAGGTGTGTGTGTGTGTGTGAGGAGGTGCTACAGCTGGAGACAGCGAACGCCAAAGGTGTGTGTGTGTGTGTGACTGTGAGGAGGTGCTACAGCTGGAGCCAGCCAACGCCAAAGGTTTGTGTGTGTGTGTGTGTGTGTGTGTGTGTGTGTGTGTGTGTGTGTGTGTGTGTGTGTGTGTGTGTGTGAGGAGGTGCTACAGCTGGAGCCAGCCAACGCCAAAGGTGTGTGTGTGTGTGTGAGGAGGTGCTACAGCTGGAGCCAGCCAGCACCAAAGGTGTGTGTGTGTGTGACTGTGAGGAGGTGCTACAGCTGGAGACAGCCAACACCAAAGGTGTGTGTGTGTGTGACTGTGAGAGGTGCTACAGCTGAGCCAGCCAACGCTGTGTGTGTGTGTGTGTGTCTGTGAGGAGGTGCTACAGCTGGAGCCAGCCAACACCAAAGGTGTGTGTGTGTGAGTGTGTGAGGAGGTGCTACAGCTGGAGACAGCCAACACCAAAGGTGTGTGTGTGTGTGTGTGTGACTGTGAGGAGGTGCTACAGCTGGAGCCAGCCAACACCAAAGGTGTGTGTGTGTGTGACTGTGAGGAGGTGCTACAGCTGGAGACAGCCAACACCAAAGGTGTGTGTGTGTGTGACTGTGAGGAGGTGCTACAACTGGAGCCAGCCAACACCAAAGGTGTGTGTGTGTGTGACTGTGAGGAGGTGCTGAGCTGGAGACAGTGTGTGTGTGTGTGTGTGACTGTGAGGAGGTGCTACAGCTGGAGACAGCCAACACCAAAGGTGTGTGTGTGTGTGTGACTGTGAGGAGGTGCTACAGCTGGAGACAGCCAACACCAAAGGTGTGTGTGTGTGTGTGACTGTGAGGAGGTGCTACAGCTGGAGACAGCCAACACCAAAGGTGTGTGTGTGTGAGGAGGTGCTACAGCTGGAGCCAGCCAACGCTGGGTGTGTGTGTGTGTGTGTGTGTGTGTGTGAGGAGGTGCTACAGCTGGAGCCAGCCAACGCCAAAGGTGTGTGTGTGTGTGTGAGGAGGTGCTACAGCTGGAGCCAGCCAACGCCAAAGGTGTGTGTGTGTGTGTGTGTGAGGAGGTGCTACAGCTGGAGCCAGCCAACGCCAAAGGTGTGTGTGTGTGTGTGTGTGTGTGAGGAGGTGCTACAGCTGGAGCCAGCCAACGCCAAAGGTGTGTGTGTGTGTGTGTGTGTGTGAGGAGGTGCTACAGCTGGAGCCAGCCAACACCAAAGGTGTGTGTGTGTGTGACTGTGAGGAGGTGCTACAGCTGGAGCCAGCCAACGCCAAAGGTGTGTGTGTGTGTGTGAGGAGGTGCTACAGCTGGAGCCAGCCAACGCCAAAGGTGTGTGTGTGTGTGTGTGTGTGAGGAGTGCTACAGCTGGAGCCAGCCACAAAGGTGTGTGTGTGTGTGTGTGTGAGGAGGTGCTACAGCTGGAGCCAGCCAACACCAAAGGTGTGTGTGTGTGTGTGTGTGTGTGTGTGTGTGTGTGTGTGTGTGTGTGTGTGTGTGAGGAGGTGCTACAGCTGGAGCCAGCCAACGCCAAAGGTGTGTGTGTGTGTGTGTGTGTGTGTGTGAGGAGGTGCTACAGCTGGAGCAAGCCAACGCCAAATGTGTGTGTGTGTGTGTGTGTGTGTGTGTGTGTGTGAGGAGGTGCTACAGCTGGAGCCAGCCAACGCCAAAGGTGTGTGTGTGTGTGTGTGTGTGTGTGTGTGTGTGTGTGGAGGTGCTACAGCTGGAGCCAGCCAATGCCAAAGGTGTGTGTGTGTGTGTGTGTGTGTGTGTGTGTGTGAGGAGGTGCTACAGCTCAGCCAACACCAAAGGTGTGTGTGTGTGTGACTGTGAGGAGGTGCTACAGCTGGTGTGTGTGTGTGTGACTGTGAGGAGGTGCTACAGCTGGAGCCAGCCAAGGTGTGTGTGTGTGTGTGTGTGTGTGAGGAGGCTACAGCTGGAGCCAGCCAACGCCAAAGGTGTGTGTGCGTTTGTGTGTGTGTAATTTTTTGATTTATGATATAAAAGTCAAAATAATAAAGTCATAATTTATCAATTCTATATAATTTTTGGCTCTTTATTTTTTTGGGCAGAAATGGCCACATCTGATTTCTGAAGTGAAAACTGTAGGGCGGGACTTAATTCTGCACGCCGGTTGTTGATTGGATGTTGAATTGTGGGCGTGGCACTCGAAAGTGGAGGCGGGTCTGAATATGAGCTTGAATTGGATTGTAAGAAAGGGGCGGGTCTTAATCAGACAAAATGATTGGAGAAGAGCAGCAGTGAGAAGTGTGTGTTCTCACTCCAGTCATGACATTCTCATTAAACATGAGCCAAATCAGTAACGGCACAGACAGGGTGACTGTAACTACTGCATGCTTTAATAACACGTGTGTGTGTGTGTGTGTGTGTGTGTGTGTGTGTGTGTGTGTGTGTGTGTGTGTGTGTGTGTGTGTAGCTTTACTGCGCCGGGCCACTGTGCACAAACATCTGGGACGTCTGCAGGAATCCCATGATGACCTGAGAGGCGTTCTTCAGATGGAGCCGCACAACTCCACGGCACTGGTACAGACACACACCGTACACACACTGAGACACAAGACACACACTGAGACACACTGAGACACAAGACACACACTGAGACACAAGACACACGCTGAGACACAAGACACACACTGAGACACAAGACACTTGCTGAGACACACTGAGACACAAGACACACACTGAGACACACACTAAGACACAAGACACACTGAGACACACACTGAGACACCACTGAGTCACAAGACACACACTGAGTCACAAGACACACACTGAGACACACACTGAGACACAGACACACACTGAGACACATGCTGAGACACAAGACACACTGAGACACACACTGAGACACAAGACACACACTGAGACACACGCTGAGACACAAGACACACACTGAGACACAAGACACACACTGAGACACACACACTGAGACACACACTGAGACACAAGACACACACTGAGACATGCTGAGACACACACTGAGACACAAGACACACACTGAGACACAAGACACACGCTGAGACACATGCTGAGACACAAGACACACACTGAGACACAAGACACACACTGAGACACACTGAGACACAAGACACGCTGAGACACAAGAAACACACTGAGACACAAGACACACGCTGAGACACAAGACACACACTGAGACACACTGAGACACACTGAGAAACACACCAATACACACTGAGACACAAGACACACACTGAGACACACTGAGACACACTGAGAAACACACCAATACACACTGAGACACACACTGAGACACACACTGAGACACAAGACACACACTGAGACACAAGACACACACTGAGACACAAGACACACACTGAGACACAAGACACACACTGAGACACACACTGAGACACACTGAGACACAAGACACACACTGAGACACAAGACACACTGAGACACAAGACACACACTGAGACACAAGACACACACTGAGACACACACTGAGACACAAGACACACACTGAGACACAAGACACACTGAGACACACACTGACACACTGAAACACAAGACACACTGAGACACAAGACACACACATGGCACACTGTGACACAAGACACACACATGAGACACACTGAGACACAAGACACACACTGAGACACAAGACACACACTGAGACACACTGAGACACACTGAGACACAAGACACACACATGAGACACACTGAGACACAAGACACACATGAGACACACTGAGACACAAGACACACACTGAGACA
Organism: Gobiocypris rarus; assembly: GCA_023029165.1. NCBI lineage: Eukaryota > Metazoa > Chordata > Actinopteri > Cypriniformes > Gobionidae > Gobiocypris > Gobiocypris rarus. The sequence continues at coordinate 42,271,492 of CM040926.1, read as the reverse complement.
CAAGACACACTGAGACACACACCGCATACACACTGAGACACAAGACACACATGAGACACACTGAGACACAAGACACACACTGAGACACAAGACACACTGAGACACACACTGAGACACACTGAGACACAAGACACACACTGAGACACAAGACACACTGAGACACACACTGAGACACAAGACACACACTGAGACACACACTGAGAGACACACTGAGACACACTAAGACACACACTGAGACACACACTGAGACACACACTGAGACACAAGACACAAGACACACACTGAGACACACACTGAGACACAAGACACACACTGAGACACAAGACACACACTGAGACACAAGACACACACTGAGACACAAGACACACAGTGAGACACACTGAGACACACACTGAGACACAATACACACACTGAGACACACTGAGACACACACTGAGACACAAGACACACACTGAGACACAAGACACACACTGAGACACACACTGAGACACAAGACACACACTGAGACACAAGACACACAGTGAGACACAAGACACTTGCTGAGACACACACTGAGACACAAGACACACACTGAGACACACTGAGACACACACTGAGACACAAGACACACACTGAGACACAAGACACACACTGAGACACAAGACACACACTGAGACACAAGACACACAGTGAGACACAAGACACTTGCTGAGACACACACTGAGACACAAGACACACACTGAGACACACTGAGACACACACTGAGACACAAGACACACACTGAGACACAAGACACACGCTGAGACACACACTGAGACACAAGACACACGCTGAGACACAAGACACACGCTGAGACACACACTGAGACACACACTGAGACACAAGACACACACTGAGACACAAGACACACACTGAGACACACACTGAGACACACACTGAGACACAAGACACACACTGAGACACACACTGAGACACAAGACACACACTGAGACACACACTGAGACACACACTGAGACACAAGACACACGCTGAGACACAAGACACACGCTGAGACACACACTGAGACACAAGACACACGCTGAGACACACGCTGAGACACAAGACACACACTGAGACACAAGACACACGCTGAGACACACACTGAGACACAAGACACACACTGAGACACAAGACACACACTGAGACACACACTGAGACACAAGACACACACTGAGACACAAGACACACGCTGAGACACACACTGAGACACAAGACACACACTGAGACACACACTGAGACACAAGACACACACTGAGACACACACTGAGACACAAGACACACTGAGACACACACTGAGACACAAGACACACACTGAGACACACACTGAGACACAAGACACACACTGAGACACACACTGAGACACAAGACACACACTGAGACACACTGAGACACACGCTGAGACACAAGACACACACTGAGACACACACTGAGACACAAGACACACACTGAGACACACACTGAGACACAAGACACACACTGAGACACACACTGAGACACACGCTGAGACACAAGACACACACTGAGACACACACTGAGACACAAGACACACACTGAGACACACGCTGAGACACAAGACACACACTGAGACACACACTGAGACACAAGACACACACTGAGACACAAGACACACGCTGAGACACACACTGAGACACAAGACACACACTGAGACACACGCTGAGACACAAGACACACACTGAGACACACTGAGACACACGCTGAGACACAAGACACACACTGAGACACAAGACACGCTGAGACACACTGAGACACAAGACACACTGAGACACAAGACACACGCTGAGACACACACTGAGACACAAGACACACTGAGACACAAGACACACACTGAGACACAAGACACACACTGAGACACACTGAGACACAAGACACACGCTGAGACACAAGACACACGCTGAGACACACACTGAGACACAAGACACACACTGAGACACAAGACACACACTGAGACACAAGACACACGCTGAGACACACACTGAGACACAAGACACACACTGAGACACAAGACACACACTGAGACACAAGACACACACTGAGACACACACTGAGACACAAGACACACACTGAAACACACTGAGACACACACTGAGACACAAGACACACACTGAGACACACACTGAGACACAAGACACACACTGAGACACACACTGAGACACACTGAGACACACACTGAGACACAAGACACACACTGAGACACAAGACACACACTGAGACACACACTGAGACACACTGAGACACACTGAGACACAAGACACACTGAGACACACGCTGAGACACAAGACACACACTGAGACACAAGACACACGCTGAAACACAAGACACACACTGAGACACAAGACACGCTTAGACACACACTGAGACACAAGACACACACTGAGATACACTGAGACACACACTGAGACACACACTGAGACACAAGACACTTGCTGAGACACACTGAGACACAAGACACACACTGAGACACACACTGAGACACAAGACACACACTGAGACACACACTGAGACACACACTGAGACACACACTGAGACACAAGACACACACTGAGTCACAAGACACACACTGAGACACACACTGAGACACAAGACACACACTGAGACACATGCTGAGACACAAGACACACACTGAGACACACACTGAGACACAAGACACACACTGAGACACACACTGAGACACAAGACACACACTGAGACACAAGACACACACTGAGACACACACTGAGACACACACTGAGACACAAGACACACACTGAGACACACGCTGAGACACACACTGAGACACAAGACACACACTGAGACACAAGACACACGCTGAGACACACGCTGAGACACAAGACACACACTGAGACACAAGACACACACTGAGACACAAGACACACGCTGAGACACAAGACACACACTGAGACACACTGAGACACACTGAGAAACACACACAATACACACTGAGACACAAGACACACACTGAGACACACGAGACACACTGAGAAACACACCAATACACACTGAGACACAAGACACACACTGAGACACACTGAGACACACTGAGAAACACACCAATACACACTGAGACACACACTGAGACACACTGAGACACAAGACACACTGAGACACAAGACACACTGAGACACAAGACACACACTGAGACACAAGACACACACTGAGACACACACTGAGACACACTGAGACACAAGACACACACTGAGACACAAGACACACTGAGACACAAGACACACACTGAGACACAAGACACACACTGAGACACACTGAGACACAAGACACACACTGAGACACAAGACACACACTGAGACACACTGAGACACAAGACACACTGAGACACAAGACACACACATGAGACACACTGAGACACAAGACACACACATGAGACACACTGAGACACAAGACACACACTGAGACACAAGACACACACTGAGACACACTGAGACACACTGAGACACAAGACACTGAGACACACTGAGACACAAGACACACACATGAGACACACTGAGACACAAGACACACACTGAGACACAAGACACACACTGAGACACACTGAGACACACTGAGACACAAGACACACACATGATACACACTGAAACACAAGACACACTGAGACACAAGACACACACATGAGACACACTGAGACACAAGACACACACATGAGACACACCGAGACACAAGACACACACTGAGACACAAGACACACACTGAAGACACACACATGAGACACACTGAGACACAAGACACACACATGAGACACACTGAAACACAAGACACACTGAGACACAAGACACACACTGAGACACACACTGAGACACACCGAGACACTAGACACACACTGAGACACAAGACACACACATGAGACACACTGAGACACAAGACACACACATGAGACACACTGAAACACAAGACACACTGAGACACAAGACACACACTGAGACACACTGAGACACAAGACACACATGAGACACACTGAGACACAAGACACACACATGAGACACACTGAGACACAAGACACACACTGAGACACAAGACACACACTGAGACACACACTGAGACACACTGAGACACAAGACACACACATGATACACACTGAAACACAAGACACACTGAGACACAAGACACACACATGAGACACACTGAGACACAAGACACACACTGAGACACACTGAGACACAAGACACACACTAAGACACAAGACACACACTAAGACACAAGACACACACTGAGACACACGCTGAGACACACGCTGAGACACAAGAAACACACTGAGAAACAAGACACACGCTGAGACACACGCTGAGACACAAGACACACTCTGAGACACAAGACACACTCTGAGACACAAGACACACACTAAGACACAAGACACACACTGAGACACACGCTGAGACACGCTGAGACACAAGACACACACTGAGACACAAGACACACACTGAGACACAAGACACACACTGAGACACAAGACACACACTGAGACACAAGACACACACACGCTGAGACACACACTAAGACACAAGACACACACCTGAGACACACACTGAGACACGCTGAGACACAAGACACACGCTGAGACACACACTGAGACACAAGACACACACTGAGACACAAGACACACTGAGACACACACTGAGACACAAGACACACACATGAGACTCTCTGAGACACACACCAATACACACTGAGATACAAGACACACACATGAGACACACACTGAGACACAAGACACACACTGAGACACACACTGAGACACAAGACACACACTGAGACACACACTGAGACACACACTGAGACACACACTGAGACACACACTGAGACACACACTGAGACACACACTGAGACACAAGACACACACATGAGACATACACTGAGACACACTGAGACACAAGACACAGACATGAGACATACACTGAGACACAAACCATACACACACACTGAGACACACACCGAGACACACACACACCACACACACACACACACACACTACACACCACACACACAACAGAGACTGGTCAACCAAACATCATCATTCTGTCATAATTTATTAAAAAACACTAGACCCAATTGACTTTCATTCTATGGACCACAAACACACACACACACACACACACACATCTTTTGTGATTGACAAAAGAAAGTCACTCAGGTTTGAGTGACGTGATGGTGAGTAAATGATGATTCTTGTCTGACCTATCCCGTGACCTCTGGCGGACGGGCAGAGCAGGAGAGATGCGGCACAGGCAGGAAGATCCTCATTCAGGAAGTGGATGAAGAGGAGGATGAAAGTGAGGGCGAGAGAGAACTGTGAGTGTGTGAGTGTGTATGGTCTTTGGTATATCAGAGATCTGCTGTGTGTTCAGATGCTCAGGAGCAGCGGGACACTAGTGAGGCTGAGAGAGGAATCATGGGAAACACACACGAGACGCCCAGGGGCAGTGCTGACGCCCCCGCTGGAGCTCCGCCCCCTCGACACGCCCACCTGAGGAACGAGGAGAACACTCTCCTTAAGAACAGACCAGAGAAACACACACACACCATCTCTGAACACACCGCAGCAGGTACACACACACACACACACACCATCTCTGAACACACTGCAGCAGGTACACACACACACACACCATCTCTGAACACACCGCAGCAGGTACACACACACACACACACCATCTCTGAACACACAGCAGCAGGTACACACACACACACACACACACACACACACACACACCATCTCTGAACACACCGCAGCAGGTACACACACACACACACACACACACAACATCTCTGGAACACACAGCAGCAGGTACACACACACACACACACACACACCATCTCTGAACACACAGCAGCAGGTACACACACACACACACACACCATCTCTGAACACACTGCACACACACACACACACACACACACCATCTCTGAACACACCGCAGCAGGTACACACACACACACACACACACACACCATCTCTGAACACACCGCAGCAGGTACACACACACACACACACACACCATCTCTGAACACACAGCAGCAGGTACACACACACACACACCATCTCTGAACACACAGCAGCAGGTACACACACACACACACCACACACACACACACACACACACACACACACACACACACCATCTCTGAACACACAGCAGCAGGTACACACACACACACACACACACACACACCATCTCTGAACACACCGCAGCAGGTACACACACACACACACACACACACCATCTCTGAACACACCGCAGCAGGTACACACACACACACACACAACACACACACACACACCATCTCTGAACACACAGCAGCAGGTACACACACACACACACACACACCATCTCTGAACACACAGCAGGTACACACACACACACACACACCATCTCTGAACACACAGCAGCAGGTACACACACACACACACACACACACCATCTCTGAACACACCGCAGCAGGTACACACACACACACACACCATCTCTGAACACACAGCAGCAGGTACACACACACACACACACACACCATCTCTGAACACACACACACACACACACCATCTCTGAACACACCGCAGCAGGTACACACACACACACACACACCATCTCTGAACACACAGCAGCAGGTACACACACACCATCTCTGAACACACAGCAGCAGGTACACACACACACACACACACACACCATCTCTGAACACACAGCAGTACACACACACACACACACACACCATCTCTGAACACACCGCAGCAGGCACACACACACACACACACCATCTCTGAACACACAGCAGCAGGTACACACACACACACACACACCATCTCTGAACACACAGCAGCAGGTACACACACACACACACACACCATCTCTGGAACACACAGCAGCAGGTACACACACACACACACACACACCATCTCTGAACACACAGCAGCAGGTACACACACACACACACACCATCTCTGAACACACAGCAGCAGGTACACACACACACACACACACACCATCTCTGAACACACCGCAGCAGGTACACACACACACACACACACACACACACCATCTCTGAACACACAGCAGCAGGACACACACACACACACACACCATCTCTGAACACACCGCAGCAGGTACACACACACACACACACCATCTCTGAACACACAGCAGCAGGTACACACACACACACCATCTCTGAACACACAGCAGGTACACACACACACACACCATCTCTGAACACACAGCAGCAGTACACACACACACACACACACACACACAGCACACACACACACACACACACACCATCTCTGAACACACAGCAGCAGGTACACACACACACATCTCTGAACACACCGCAGCAGGTACACACACACACACACACCATCTCTGAACACACAGCAGCAGGTACACACACACACACACACACACACCATCTCTGAACACACAGCAGCAGGTACACACACACACACACACACCATCTCTGAACACACAGCAGCAGGTACACACACACACACACACACACACACCATCTGAGACACACCGGGAACCACACACACACACACACACACACACACACACACACACACACACACCATCTCTGAACACACAGCAGCAGGTACACACACACACACACACCATCTCTGAACACACCGCAGCACACACACACACACACACACACCATCTCTGAACACACCGCAGCAGGTACACACACACACACACACACACACCATCTCTGAACACACCGCAGCAGGTACACACACACACACACACATCTCTGAACACACAGCAGGTACACACACACACACACACACACACCAGCAGGTACACACACACACACAGGTACACACACACACACCATCTCTGAACACACAGCAGGTACACACACACACACACACCATCTCTGAACACACAGCAGCAGGTACACACACACACACACACACCATCTCTGAACACACAGCAGCAGGTACACACACACACACACACACCATCTCTGAACACACAGCAGCAGGTACACACACACACACACACACACACCATCTCTGAACACACAGCAGGTACACACACACACACACACACCATCTCTGAACACACAGCAGGCACACACACACACACACACACACACACACCATCTCTGAACACACAGCAGGTACACACACACACACACACACCATCTCTGAACACACAGCAGCAGGTACACACACACACACACACCATCTCTGAACACACAGCAGCAGGTACACACACACACACACACACACACACACACACACCATCTCTGAACACACAGCAGCAGGTACACACACACACACACACACACACACACCATCTCTGAACACACAGCAGCAGGCACACACACACACACACACACCATCTCTGAACACACAGCAGCAGGTACACACACACACACACA
>CM040926.1:42255568-42258068 GCA_023029165.1 Gobiocypris rarus | reverse complement strand
CACACACACACCCACCATCTCACCACACACTCAGCAGGTACACACACACACACACTCACACACTCACACTCTCACACTCCTCACACACACACACACACTCACTCACACACACTCACTCACACTCCTCCCACACACACACACACTCACTCCACCACTCACACACACACACACACACACACATTTACACTCACACACACACACACACACACACACACACACACACACACACACACACACACACACACACACACACACACACACACACCACACATCAGTCACACACACACACACACTCATTCTCACACACCACACTCACACACACACACACACACACACATCACACACACTGCACACACACTACACACACACACTCACACCATCTCACACACTCCACTCACACACTCACTCACACACACAGTCACTCACACCACACACACACTCACTCCACTCACTCACTCCTCACCACTCTCTCACTCACTCCACCACCACACACACACACACTCACCACACACACACTCACACACACACACTCACACTCACTCCACCCCTCACCCACCACTCCACACACACACACTCCACACACTCCACTCTCACTCACACACACACACACACACACTCACACACACACACACACACCACTCACTCACTCACCACTCACTCACTCCACTCACTCACTCACACTCACTCACACCACTCACACACACACACACACACACACACACACACTCACACACACACACACACACACACACACACACACTCCTCACACACACACACACACACACACCTCAGTCACTCACTCAGTCACTCACTCCACACACACTCATTCACTCACTCACACTCACACTCACTCCTCACTCACTCACTCACTCACACACACACTCACTCACACACTCAGTCACTCACACACACACACACACTCACTCACTCACTCACTCACACCACTCACTCACTCACACTCACACACTCACACACCACTCACCACTCACTCACTCACTCACTCACTCCTCACACTCACACTCACACTCCACTCCTCACTCACTCACACCTCCACACACTCACTCCTCACTCACACACACTCACTCACACTCACTCACTCACTCACTCCTCACTCACTCACTCCACACACCTCCACACATCACTCACTCACACACACACACACTCACTCACTCACACACACACACACTCACACACACACTCACTCACTCACTCACACACTCACTCACACACTCACACTCCTCACTCACTCACACACTCACTCACTCACTCACACTCACACTCTCACACACTCACTCACTCACTCATCACACCTCCACACACTCCACACACTCAGTCACTCCAACTCACACACACACTCTCACTCACCACTCACTCACTCACACTCACACTCACCACTCACTCCCACACTCACTCACTCACACACACACACACTCACACACACACACTCAGTCACTCACTCACACACTCACCTCACTCCACACACACACTCACTCACTCACACTCACACACACACACACTCACACACACACTCAGTCACTCCACACACACTCTCACTCACACACACTCACTCACTCACTCACTCACACACTCACACACTCACACTCCTCACTCACTCACACACACTCACACACTCACTCACACACTCACTCACTCACTCACTCACTCACTCACTCACACTCACTCACACTCACCACTCACACTCACACTCACCACTCACTCACACACACACTCACTCACACACTCACCACTCACTCACTCACTCCTCACCACTCACTCACTCACTCCTCACTCACTCACCTCACACTCTCACCACTCACACTCTCACACACTCCACACTCACTCCACTCTCCACACTCACTCACACACTCCACCACTCACCACTCACACACTCACTCACTCACACACACACACACACACACACACACTCACTCACACACACACACACACACACACACACACACTCACTCACTCACTCACACACTCAGTCACACACTCACACACTCAGTCACTCACTCCAGTCACTCCCACTCACACACACTCACTCACTCACACACACTCACTCACTCACCACTCTCACACCTCACACTCCATCACACCTACACACACTCCACTCACTCCACACACAGTCACTCACTCACACACACACTCACTCACTCACTCACTCACACACTCAGTCACTCACTCACACACACACACTCCACTCACTCACTCACTCACTCACTCACACACTCCACTCACTCACTCACTCACTCACTCACTCACACACTCCATTCACTCACCACCCACCTCACTCACACACTCCACACACACTCAGTCACTCACTCACACACACACTCACTCACACACTCACTCACTCCACTCACTCACACACACACTCACTCACTCACTCACTCACTCACACACACACACACACTCACACTCACTCACTCACTCACTCACTCACACTCACTCACACTCACTCACACTCACTCCACTCACTCACACACACTCACTCACTCCT
>CM040926.1:42243068-42245568 GCA_023029165.1 Gobiocypris rarus | reverse complement strand
CAGTCACTCACTCACTCACTCACACACACACTCAGTCACTCACTCACACACACTCACTCCACTCACTCAGTCACTCACTCACACACTCAGTCACTCACTCACACACACTCATTCACTCCACTCACACACACTCATTCACTCACTCACTCACTCACTCACATACTCATTCACTCAGTCACTCACACACTCAGTCACTCACCACACTCACTCACCCACTCACACACACTCACTCACTCACTCACTCCACTCACCACAGTCACTCAGTCACTCACTCCACACTCACTCACTCCACTCACACACACACTCACTCACTCACTCACACACTCACTCACACACTCACACACTCACACACTCCACTCACCACCACTCACTCACTCACACACTCATTCTTTCACTCACTCACTCACACACTCATTCACTCACTCACTCACACACACACTCATTCACTCACTCACACTCAGTCACTCACTCACACACACAGTCGATCACACACACTCACTCACACACACACACACTCACTCCACACTCACTCACACTCCACTCACTCACTCCACTCACTCACTCCACTCCACTCACTCACACACACTCCACACACTCCAGTCACACACTCACTCACTCACACACACACTCACTCACTCAGTCAGTCACACACACTCACTCACACACACACACACATTCACTCACTCACTCACACACACACTCACTCACCACACACCCACTCACTCACACACACTCACTCACTCCACACTCACTCACTCCCACACACACACTTACTCACTCACACACACACTCAGTCACCACACACACACACACACTCCACTCACACTCACTCACTCACTCACTCACTCACACCACTCACTCACTCACTCCTCACTCACACTCTCACACACTCACACTCACACTCACACATTCACACACTCACTCACTCACTCACACTCACTCACTCACTCATTCACTCACTCACTCACTCCTCACACTCACTCAGTCACTCACTCACTCACTCACCACTCACACACACTCACTCAGTCACTCACTCACTCACTCACTCAGTCACTCACTCACTCACTCACACACACTCACTCACTCACCACACATACTCAGTCACTCACTCACTCACTCCACCAGTCACTCACACACACTCAGTCACTCAGTCCTCACACACACCCACTCATCACATACTCACCCACCACTCCACCACCACTCATCACCCACCACACACACTCACCACCCACTCACTCACCAGTCACTCAGTCACCCGCGCGCACTCCAGTCACTCCACTCCAGCCACCACCACCACCACTCACACACACACCCACTCACCACTCACTCACTCACCACCCACTCACTCACTCACCACCACCACCCACCCAGTCACCAGTCACCAGTCACTCACCACTCACTCACCACCACTCACTCACACACACACACCCACTCACTCACCACTCTCACACACACACACACTCCCACTCACCCACCCACACCATTCACCTACTCACACACACTCACCACTCCACCACTCACACACACACACTCAGTCACACACACACTCACTCACTCACACACACTCACACACTCACTCACTCCCACACACTCATTCACTCACTCACACACACTTACTCACTCACACACACACTCAGTCACTCACACACACTCACACTCACACTCACACTCACTCACTCACACTCACTCCTCACTCCACTCACTCACTCCTCCACCACCACCCACTCACCACTCACACACACACACACCTCACCACCACACTCACTCAGTCACTCACTCACTCACTCACACACACTCACTCACTCAGTCACTCACTCACTCACTCACTCACACACACTCAGTCACTCACACACACTCACTCACTCACTCACACACTCACTCACTCACTCACTCCACTCACCACCACTCACCCACTCCACCACCACTCACCACCACCACACACTCAGTCACTCACACACACTCACTCACTCACTCACTCACACTCACTCACACCACTCACCACCCACTCCACCACTCACTCCACTCACTCACCACTCACTCACACACTCACTCACTCACTCACTCACTCACACACTCACTCACTCACTCACTCACCACCACTCACTCACTCCTCACTCCTCACTCACTCACTCACCACTCACTCACCCACTCACCACCACCACTCACACATACTCACTCACTCCACTCACTCAGTCACTCAGTCACTCACTCACTCACACACACTCACTCACTCACTCAGTCACTCAGTCACTCACTCACTCACTCACACACACACACTCAGTCACTCACTCAGTCACTCACTCACATACTCACACACTCACTCAGTCACTCACTCACTCACTCAGTCACTCACTCACTCACTCACTCACTCACCACTCACTCACTCACTCCACCACACTCACTCACTCACTCACACACTCAGTCACTCACTCACTCAGTCACTCACACACACTCAGTCACTCACTCAATCACACACTCACTCAGTCACTCACTCAGTCAC
>CM040926.1:42235568-42238068 GCA_023029165.1 Gobiocypris rarus | reverse complement strand
AGCCCACACTCAGCCCACTCAGCCCACACACTCAGCCCACACTCAGCTCACACTCAGCTCCCACTCAGCTCACACTCAGCCCACAATGAGCTCACACTCAGCTCCCATGAGCCCACACTCAGCTCACACTCAGCTCACACTCTACTCACACTCAGCTCACACTCAGCTCCCATGAGCCCACACTCACCCCACACTCAGCTCACACTCAGCTCACACTCAGCTCACACTCAGCCCACAATGAGCTCACACTCAGCTCCCATGAGCCCACACTCAGCACACCTCAGCCCACACTCAGCCCACACTCAGCCCACACTCAGCCCACACTCAGCCCACACTCAGCCCACACTCAGCCCACACTCAGCCCACACTCAGCTCACCTCAGCCTCAGCTCACCTCAGCCCACACTCAGCCCACACTCAGCCCACACTCAGCCCACACTCAGCCCACACTCAGCCCACACTCAGCCCACACTCAGCCCACACTCAGACCACACTCAGCCCACACTCAGCTCCCATGAGCCCACACTCTACTCACACTCAGCTCACCTCAGCTCCCATGAGCCCACCTCACCCCACACTCAGCTCACACTCAGCCCATGAGCCCACTCACCCCACACTCAGCCCACACTCAGCCCACACTCAGCTCCCATGAGCCCACACTCACCCCACACTCAGCTCACACTCAGCTCACACTCAGCTCACACTCAGCCCACAATGAGCTCACACTCAGCTCCCATGAGCCCACACTCAGCCCACACTCAGCCCACACTCAGCCCACACTCAGCCCACACTCAGCCCACACTCAGCCCACACTCAGCCCACACTCAGCCCACACTCAGCCCACACTCAGCCCACACTCAGACCACACTCAGACCACACTCAGACCACTCAGACCACACTCAGCTCCCATGAGCCCACACTCTACTCACACTCAGCTCACACTCAGCTCCCATGAGCCCACACTCACCCCACACTCAGCTCACACTCAGCTTCCATGAGCCCACACTCACCCCACACTCAGCTCACACTCAGCTCAGCCCACACTCAGCCACACTCAGCCCACACTCAGCCCACACTCAGCCCACCTCAGCCCACACAGCCCACACTCAGCTCACACTCAGCTCCCATGAGCCCACACTCAGCCCACACTCAGCTCACACTCAGCTCCCATGAGCCCACACTCAGCCCACACTCTACTCACACTCAGCCCACACTCACCCCACACTCACCCCACACTCAGCTCACACTCAGCCACACTCAGCCCACACTCAGCCCACACTCAGCCCACACTCAGCCCACACTCAGCCCACACTCAGCCCACACTCAGCCCACACTCAGCCCACACTCAGCCCACACTCAGCCCACACTCAGCCCACACTCTACTCACACTCAGCCCACACTCACCCCACACTCAGCTCACACTCAGCTCCCATGAGCCCACACTCTACTCACACTCAGCTCACACTCAGCTCCCATGAGCCCACACTCACCCCACACTCAGCTCACACTCAGCTCCCATGAGCCCACACTCATCCCACACTCTACTCACACTCAGCCCACACTCAGCTCCCATGAGCCCACACTCAGCCCACACTCAGCTCACACTCAGCTCCCATGAGCCCACACTCACCCCACACTCAGCTCACACTCAGCTCCCATGAGCCCACACTCACCCCACACTCAGCTCACACTCAGCTCACACTCAGCTCACACTCAGCCTCAGCTCACCTCAGCTCCCATGAGCCCACACTCATCCACACTCTACTCACCTCAGCTCCCATGAGCCCACACTCAGCTCCCATGAGCCCACACTCAGCCCACACTCTACTCACACTCAGCTCCCATGAGCCCACACTCACCCCACACTCAGCTCACACTCAGCTCACACTCAGCTCCCATGAGCCCACACTCAGCTCACACTCAGCTCACACTCAGCTCACACTCAGCCCACAATGAGCTCACACTCAGCTCACACTCAGCTCCCATGAGCTTACACTCTACTCACACTCAGCTCCCATGAGCTCACACTCAGCTCACACTCAGCCCACAATGAGCTCACACTCAGCTCACACTCAGCTCCCATGAGCTTACACTCTACTCACACTCAGCTCCCATGAGCCCACACTCTACTCACACTCAGCTCACACTCAGCTCCCATGAGCTCACACTCTACTCACACTCAGCTCCCATGAGCCCACACTCTACTCACACTCAGCTCACACTCAGCTCCCATGAGCTCACACTCTACTCACACTCAGCTCACACTCAGCTCCCATGAGCCCACACTCTACTCACACTCAGCTCACACTCAGCTCACACTCAGCTCACACTCAGCTCACACTCAGCCCACACTCAGCCCACACTGAGCTCACACTCAGCCCACACTCAGCCCACACTCAGCTCACACTCAGCTCACACTCAGCTCACACTCAGCCCACACTCAGCCCACACTCAGCCTCAGCCCACACTCAGCTCACACTCAGCCACACTCAGCCCACACT
>CM040926.1:42220568-42230568 GCA_023029165.1 Gobiocypris rarus | reverse complement strand
TTGAGTGTGTTGTGTAGTGTGCCCAGGGTTTGAGTGTGTTGTGTGTCCAGGATTTGAGTGTGTTGTGGTGTGTTGTGTGTCCAGGGTTTGAGTGTGTTGTTGTGTAGTGTGTCCAGGGTTTGAGTGTGTTGTGTAGTGTGTCCAGGGTTTGAGTGTGTGTTGTGTGTGTCCAGGGTTTGAGTGTGTTGTGTTTTGTAGTGTGTCCAGGGTTTGAGTGTGTTGTGTTGTGTAGTGTGTCCAGGGTTTGAGTGTGTTGTGTTGTGTAGTGTGTCCAGGGTTTGAGTGTGTTGTGTGTCCAGGGTTTGAGTGTGTTGTGTTGTGTAGTGTGTCCAGGGTTTGAGTGTGTTGTGTTGTGTAGTGTGTCCATGGTTTGAGTGTGTTGTGTTGTGTGTCCAGGGTTTGAGTGTGTTGTGTTTTGTAGTGTGTCCAGGGTTTGAGTGTGTTGTGTTGTGTTGTGTAGTGTGTCCAGGGTTTGAGTGTGTTGTGTTGTGTAGTGTGTCCAGGGTTTGAGTGTGTTGTGTGTCCAGGGTTTGAGTGTGTTGTGTTGTGTAGTGTGTCCAGGGTTTGAGTGTGTTGTGTTGTGTAGTGTGTCCAGGGTTTGAGTGTGTTGTGTTGTGTTGTGTGTCCAGGGTTTGAGTGTGTTGTGTTGTGTGTCCAGGGTTTGAGTGTGTTGTGTTGTGTTGTGTGTCCAGGGTTTGAGTGTGTTGTGTTGTGTGTCCAGGGTTTGAGTGTGTTGTGTAGTGTGTCCAGGGTTTGAGTGTGTTGTTGTGTAGTGTGTCCAGGGTTTGAGTGTGTTGTGTAGTGTGTCCAGGGTTTGAGTGTGTTGTGTGTCCAGGGTTTGAGTGTGTTGTGTTGTGTGTCCAGGGTTTGAGTGTGTTGTGTTGTGTGTTCAGGGTTTGAGTGTGTTGTGTTGTGTGTCCAGGGTTTGAGTGTGTTGTGTTGTGTGTCCAGGGTTTGAGTGTGTTGTGTTGTGTGTCCAGGGTTTGAGTGTGTTGTGTTGTGTGTCCAGGGTTTGAGTGTGTTGTGTTGTGTGTCCAGGGTTTGAGTGTGTTGTGTTGTGTGTCCAGGGTTTGAGTGTGTTGTGTGTCCAGGGTTTGAGTGTGTTGTGTTGTGTGTCCAGGGTTTGAGTGTGTTGTGTTGTGTAGTGTGTCCAGGGTTTGAGTGTGTTGTGTAGTGTGTCCAGGGTTTGAGTGTGTTGTGTTGTGTGTCCAGGGTTTGAGTGTGTTGTGTTGTGTAGTGTGTTTGAGTGTGTTGTGTTGTGTGTCCAGGGTTTGAGTGTGTTGTGTTGTGTGTCCAGGGTTTGAGTGTGTTGTGTTGTGTGTCCAGGGTTTGAGTGTGTTGTGTTGTGTGTCCAGGGTTTGAGTGTGTTGTGTTGTGTGTCCAGGGTTTGAGTGTGTTGTGTTGTGTGTTTGAGTGTCCAGGGTTTGAGTGTGTTGTGTTGTGTGTCCAGGGTTTGAGTGTGTTGTGTTGTGTAGTGTGTTTGAGTGTGTTGTGTTGTGTGTCCAGGGTTTGAGTGTGTTGTGTTGTGTTGTGTGTCCAGGGTTTGAGTGTGTTGTGTTGTGTGTTTGAGTGTGTTGTGTTGTGTGTCCAGGGTTTGAGTGTGTTGTTGTGTGTCCAGGGTTTGAGTGTGTTGTGTGTAGTGTGTCCAGGGTTTGAGTGTGTTGTGTTGTGTGTCCAGGGTTTGAGTGTGTTGTGTTGTGTAGTGTGTCCAGGGTTTGAGTGTGTTGTGTGTCCAGGGTTTGAGTGTGTTGTGTAGTGTGTTTGAGTGTGTTGTGTTGTGTAGTGTGTTTGAGTGTGTTGTGTTGTGTGTCCAGGGTTTGAGTGTGTTGTGTTGTGTGTTTGAGTGTGTTGTGTAGTGTTGTGTGTCCAGGGTTTGAGTGTGTTGTGTTGTGTGTTTGAGTGTGTTGTGTAGTGTTGTGTGTCCAGGGTTTGAGTGTGTTGTGTGTCCAGGGTTTGAGTGTGTTGTGTGTCCAGGGTTTGAGTGTGTTGTGTGTCCAGGGTTTGCGTGTGTTGTGTTGTGTTGTTGTGTGTCCAGGGTTTGAGTGTGTTGTGTTGTGTGTCCAGGGTTTGAGTGTGTTGTTTGTGTGTCCAGGGTTTGAGTGTGTTGTGTTGTGTGTCCAGGGTTTGAGTGTGTTGTGTTGTGTGTTTGAGTGTGTTGTGTTGTGTGTCCAGGGTTTGAGTGTGTTGTGTTGTGTGTCCAGGGTTTGAGTGTGTTGTGTTGTGTAGTGTGTTTGAGTGTGTTGTGTTGTGTGTCCAGGGTTTGAGTGTGTGTTGTGTGTCCAGGGTTTGAGTGTGTTGTGTTGTGTGTCCAGGGTTTGAGTGTGTTGTGTTGTGTTGTGTGTTTGAGTGTGTTGTGTTGTGTAGTGTGTTTGAGTGTGTTGTGTTGTGTGTCCAGGGTTTGAGTGTGTTGTGTTGTGTAGTGTGTTTGAGTGTGTTGTGTTGTGTGTCCAGGGTTTGAGTGTGTTGTGTTGTGTGTTTGAGTGTGTTGTGTTGTGTGTCCAGGGTTTGAGTGTGTTGTGTTGTGTGTTTGAGTGTGTTGTGTTGTGTGTCCAGGGTTTGAGTGTGTTGTGTTGTGTGTTTGAGTGTGTTGTGTTGTGTGTCCAGGGTTTGAGTGTGTTGTGTTGTGTAGTGTGTTTGAGTGTGTTGTGTTGTGTGTCCAGGGTTTGAGTGTGTTGTGTTGTGTTGTGTGTTTGAGTGTGTTGTGTTGTGTGTCCAGGGTTTGAGTGTGTTGTGTTGTGTTGTGTGTTGTGTGTTTGAGTGTGTTGTGTTGTGTGTCCAGGGTTTGAGTGTGTTGTGTTGTGTAGTGTGTTGTGTTGTGTAGTGTGTTTGAGTGTGTTGTGTTGTGTAGTGTGTTTGAGTGTTGTGTTGTGTGTCCAGGGTTTGAGTGTGTTGTGTTGTGTTGTGTGTTTGAGTGTGTTGTGTTGTGTGTCCAGGGTTTGAGTGTTGTGTTGTGTTGTGTGTTTGAGTGTGTTGTGTTGTGTGTCCAGGGTTTGAGTGTGTTGTGTTGTGTAGTGTGTTTGAGTGTGTTGTGTTGTGTGTCCAGGGTTTGAGTGTGTTGTGTTGTGTAGTGTGTTTGAGTGTGTTGTGTTGTGTGTCCAGGGTTTGAGTGTGTTGTGTGTCCAGGGTTTGAGTGTGTTGTGTAGTGTGTCCAGGGTTTGAGTGTGTTGTGTTGTGTAGTGTGTTTGAGTGTGTTGTGTTGTGTAGTGTGTTTGAGTGTGTTGTGTTGTGTAGTGTGTTTGAGTGTGTTGTGTAGTGTGTCCAGGGTTTGAGTGTGTTGTGTGTTGTGTGTTTGAGTGTGTTGTGTTGTGTGTCCAGGGTTTGAGTGTGTTGTGTGTTGTGTAGTGTGTTTGAGTGTGTTGTGTTGTGTGTCCAGGGTTTGAGTGTGTTGTGTTGTGTAGTGTGTTTGAGTGTGTTGTGTTGTGTGTCCAGGGTTTGAGTGTGTTGTGTGTCCAGGGTTTGAGTGTGTTGTGTTGTGTGTCCAGGGTTTGAGTGTGTTGTGTTGTGTTGTGTGTTTGAGTGTGTTGTGTTGTGTTGTGTGTTGTGTGTTTGAGTGTGTTGTGTTGTGTGTTTGAGTGTGTTGTGTAGTGTGTCCAGGGTTTGAGTGTGTTGTGTGTTGTGTGTTTGAGTGTGTTGTGTTGTGTGTCCAGGGTTTGACGTGGGTCAGCTGGTGTCGGTCCTGAGGCAGGAGAATGCGGTGGACATCTGCGTCATCAGAGTCCCGCCGGAGCTCAAATACACGGATCACATGATCATCGTGAGCGGCTCGTCTCCACGACACCTCACCGCCATGGCAGAGTTTGTGCTCAAAGCGGTAAGGACTCCGGAACCACTCCGATAAAACAAGCCGAGATCTGTGGAAACGCAAAGATAACTGTGATGAACTGGGAGTTATAAACTGGGATTTACAAGAAAGTGAGAATTGCGAGTCACAATTACCTTTTTTCCTTTTCATCCCGAGGAGGAAACGCGCTTCCATAGAGTCGGTCAGAACTAAAGAGTGAATGAAATCCCGGGACTGTCGAGTCTCTCTGTAGAGGTCTGCGCTCCCGCCGGGGTTTTATTCCGCACATCCCGATATATATACACTCTTTGTTCTCCCGCTGTCCGCTTCGAATAATTTTCCTCCCGACCATACCCGCTAAATTTAGATCTCATTTCCAGAATTTCACATTTAAATTTCCACGGAGAAAATAAAAATGTAGTCTGCATGAATGTAACATTTTGACAGCTGAACGGGAAGACTTTTAGGCATTTATCCCATTCATATTCCATCTGACTCAGGATAGACTCCATACATCCGACCGGCCTGCCGTGGGTTTCTCCGGACTAACTGACCACCGTCCAGCCCTTCCGCACTGTGCTCTGTCAGTCATCAGCAGCTGCCTGTTCTCTCTGAGGGCCGTATATTGACCACCGGTAGACAGACTGCTCTGGGGACTGTTGTGCACTGATCCCGCAGAGATCCCGCACTGATCCCGCAGGAGAGCTGGTCCATGTGTGCAGCGCGGGCGTAGCGGTCCTGAGTGCAGGCTGTGTACCGGGTGCTCCGTTAGATTAGGAAAGCAAGGATACGCTGTTCCTGTTCTGAAAGGACATCGGGAATGTGATATTGAATGACCGACCGCTCCCGTTCAAATTACACCAGAGTTACCGACCGCTACCGTCTTGTAGTCCGGTTCCCGCGGGAATGCAGACCTCTATCTCTCCGGTTCTCATGTACACCCTTTACACCTGCAGTTCAAGTTCCTGCGGAAGGACGAGGAGCACGTTCGGCTGGAGGGGCGGGACTGTGACGACTGGAAGTGCATCGACTTCGGTTGGTAGCGGCTGTGTGTCATGTGACTGACCGTGTGTGACTGACCGTGTGTCATGTGACTGACCCGTGTGTGACTGACCCGTGTGTCATGTGACTGACCGTGTGTCATGTGACTCGTGTGTCATGTGACTGACCCGTGTGTGACTGACCCGTGTGTCATGTGACTGACCCGTGTGTCATGTGACTGACCCGTGTGTGACTGACTGACCCGTGTGTCATGTGACTGACCCGTGTGTGACTGACTGACCCGTGTGTCATGTGACTGACCGTGTGTGACTGACTGACCCGTGTGTCATGTGACTGACCCGTGTGTGACTGACTGACCGTGTGTGACTGACTGACTGACCCGTGTGTCATGTGACTGACCGTGTGTGACTGACTGACCCGTGTGTCATGTGACTGACCCGTGTGTGACTGACTGACCCGTGTGTGACTGACTGACCCGTGTGTGACTGACTGACCCGTGTGTCATGTGACTGACCCGTGTGTCATGTGACCCGCCGTGTGTGACTGACTGGCCGTGTATGACTGACTGACCCGTGTGTGACCGGACCCGTGTGTGACTGACTGACCCGTGTGTGACTGGCTAACCCGTGTGTCATGACTGACCCGTGTGACTGACTGACCGTGTGTGACTGACTGACCCGTGTGTGTCATGACTGACCCGTGTGTCATGACTGACCCGTGTGACTGACCCGTGTGTGACTGGCGACCCGTGTGTCATGTGACTGACCCGTGTGTGACTGACTGACCGTGTGTGACTGACTGACCCGTGTGTCATGTGACTGACCGTGTGTGACTGACCCGTGTGTCATGTGACTGACCCGTGTGTGACGTGTGACTGACTGACCCGTGTGTGACTGACTGACCGTGTGTGACTGTGATCGACCGTGACCGTGTGTCGACCGTGTGTGTGACTGACTGACCCCCGTGTGACTGACTGACTGACCCGGCGTGTGACTGATCGACCGTGTGACGTGACCCCCTGACTGACCCGTGTGTGACTGACTGACCCGTGTGTCATGACTGACCCGTGTGTCATGTGACTGACCCGTGTGTGACTGACTGACCGTGTGTGACTGACTGACCCGCAGTGTGACTGGACCCGTGTGACTGACTGACCCGTGTGTCATGTGACTGACCCGTGTGTCATGTGACTGACCCGTGTGTGACTGACTGACCGTGTGTGACTGACTGACCCGTGTGTGACTGACTGACCGTGTGTGACTGATCGACCCGGCAGTGTGACTGACTGACCCGTGTGTCATGTGACTGACCCGGCCGTGTGTGACTGACTGACTGACCGTGTGTGACTGACTGACCCGTGTGTCATGTGACTGACCCGTGTGTGACTGACTGACCCGTGTGTGACTGATCGACCCAGCCCGTGTGACTGACTGACCCGTGTGACTGACTGACCCGGCCAGTGTGACTGATCGACCCGTGTGACTGGCGACCCGTGTGTCATGTGACTGACCGTGTGACTGACTGACCCGTGTGTGACTGACTGACCCGTGTGTGACTGGCGACCCGTGTGTGACTGGCCGTGTGTGACTGACTGACCCGTGTGTGACTGACCCGTGTGTGACTGACTGACCCATGTGTCATGTGACTGACCCGTGTGTGACTGACCGTGTGTGATTGGCCGTGTGTGACTGACTGACCCGTGTGTCATGTGACTGACCGTGTGATTGACTGACCCGTGTGACTGATCGACCCGTGTGTCATGTGACTGACCGTGTGTGACTGACTGGCCCGTGTGTGACTGACCCGTGTGTGACTGACTGACCCGTGTGACTGACTGGCGACCCGTGTGTCATGTGACTGACCCGTGTGTGACTGACCCGTGTGTGACTGACTGACCCGTGTGTGACTGACTGACCCGTGTGTCATGTGACTGACCGTGTGTGACTGACTGACCCGTGTGTGACTGACTGACCCGTGTGTCATGTGACTGACCCGTGTGTGACTGACTGACCCGTGTGTGACTGACTGACCCGTGTGTCATGTGACTGACCCGTGTGTGACTGACCCGTGTGTCATGTGACTGACCCGTGTGTCATGGTGTGTCATGTGACTGACCCGTGTGTGACTGACCCGTGTGTCATTGACTGACCCGTGTGACTGACTGACCCGTGTGTCATGTGACTGACCGTGTTCTGATGTCCCGCAGGACCCATGGTGCTCCACCTCATGCTGCCGGACACCAGAGACACGTATGAGCTGGAGAAGCTCTGGACCCTGCGCTCACACGACCAGCAGCTCAGCCGCATCCCGCAGCAGACACTCCCCTCCGACTTCATCTATGACATCACACACACGTGATCGGAGCTGCTGGGAAACTCATCGGACAGATCCAGTTCTGAGCTGCTAATTTTCAATTAAAAAAATATTTAATTCACAAATATTGTGTGTGTGTGTGTGGACTGAATGTGTGTTAACTTCAGCTGGAGCCATAATAATTATGGAAAAGCCAGAATTCCATTCATAAACTGGGAATTAAGCTATAAACTAGGAATTGCAATCTATAAACCGGGAATTGAGAGTTACAAACTGGGAACTGTAAATTACAAACTGGGAATTGAGCGTTATAAACTGGGAATTGAGCATTATAAACTGGGAATTGCGAGCTACAAACTGGGAATTTAAAATTATAAACTGGGAATTGCAAGCTACAAACTGGGAATTGCAAGCTACAAACTGGGAATTGTGAATTACAAACTGGGAATTGCGAGCTACAAACTGGGAATTGTGAATTACAAACTG
Source organism: Gobiocypris rarus (assembly GCA_023029165.1). Classification (NCBI taxonomy): domain Eukaryota; kingdom Metazoa; phylum Chordata; class Actinopteri; order Cypriniformes; family Gobionidae; genus Gobiocypris; species Gobiocypris rarus. Next base: position 42,222,986 of record CM040926.1, on the reverse strand, counting down.
GGAATTGTAAATTACAAACTGGGAATTGTAAATTACAAACTGGGAATTAAGCTATAAACCGGGAATTGAGAGTTACAAACTGGAAATTGAGCGTTATAAACTGGGAATTGTGAATTACAAACTGGGAATTTAACGTTATAAACTGGGAATTGCGAGCTACAAACTGGGAATTGTGAATTACAAACTGGGAATTTAAAGTTATAAACTGGGAATTGCAAGCTACAAACTGGGAATTGTGAATTACAAACTGGGAATTTAACGTTATAAACTGGGAATTGCGAGCTACAAACTGGGAATTGTGAATTACAAACTGGGAATTTAAAGTTATAAACTGGGAATTGCGAATTACAAACTGGGAATTTAACGTTATAAACTGGGAACTGCGAGTTACAAACTGGGAACTGCGAGTTACAAACTGGGAACTACGAATTACAAACTGGGAATTTAACGTTATAAACTGGGAATTGCGAATTACAAACTGGGAATTTAAAGTTATAAACTGGGAATTGCAAGCTACAAACTGGGAATTGTGAATTACAAACTGGGAATTTAACGTTATAAACTGGGAATTGCGAGCTACAAAGTGGGAATTGTGAATTACAAACTGGGAATTTAAAGTTATAAACTGGGAATTGCGAATTACAAACTGGGAATTTAACGTTATAAACTGGGAATTGCGAGTTACAAACTGGGAACTGCGAATTACAAACTGGGAACTGCGAGTTTCAAACTAGGAATTGCAATCTATAAACCGGGAATTGAGAGTTACAAACTGGGAACTGCTAGTTATAAACTGGGAATTGTGAATTACAAACTGGGAATTGAGAGTTACAAACTGGGAATTTAACGTTATAAACTGGGAATTGCAAGCTACAAACTGGGAATTGTGAATTAAAAACTGGGAATTGAAAGTTACAAACTGGGAACTGCGAGTTACAAACTGGGAACTGCGAGTTACAAACTGGGAACTGCGAGTTACAAACTGGGAACTGCGAGTTACAAACTGGGAACTGCGAGTTACAAACTGGGAACTGCGAGTTACAAACTGGGAATTGAGAGTTACAAACTGGGAATTGAGAGTTACAAACTGGGAACTGCGAGTTAAAAACGGAATAGTGAATTACAAACTGGGAATTGTAAATTACAAACTGGAAATTGAGAGTTGGGAACTGGGAATTGAGCGTTATAAACTGGGAATTGTGAATTACAAACTGGGAATTGTAAATTACAAACTGGGAATTGAGAGTTACAAACTGGGAATTTAAAGTTATAAACTGGGAATTGCAAGCTACAAACTGGGAATTGTGAATTACAAACTGGGAATTTAACGTTATAAACTGGGAATTGCGAGCTACAAACTGGGAATTGTGAATTACAAACTGGGAATTGTGAATTACAAACTGGGAATTTAAAGTTATAAACTGGGAATTGTGAATTACAAACTAGGAATTTAACGTTATAAACTGGGAATTGCGAGCTACAAACTGGGAATTGTGAATTACAAACTGGGAATTTAAAGTTATAAACTGGGAATTGCAAGCTACAAACTGGGAATTGTGAATTACAAACTGGGAATTTAACGTTATAAACTGGGAATTGTGAATTACAAACTGGGAATTTAAAGTTATAAACTGGGAATTGCAAGCTACAAACTGGGAATTGTGAATTACAAACTGGGAATTTAAAGTTATAAACTGGGAATTGCAAGCTACAAACTGGGAATTGTGAATTACAAACTGGGAATTTAACGTTATAAACTGGGAATTGCGAGCTACAAACTGGGAATTGTGAATTACAAACTGGGAATTTAAAGTTATAAACTGGGAATTGCAAGCTACAAACTGGGAATTGTGAATTACAAACTGGGAATTTAACGTTATAAACTGGGAATTGCAAGCTACAAACTGGGAATTGCGAATTACAAACTGGGAATTTAACGTTATAAACTGGGAATTGCGAGCTACAAACTGGGAATTGAGCTACAAACTAGGAACTGCTAGTTATAAACTGGGAATTGTGAATTACAAACTGGGAATTGTAAATTACAAACTGGGAATTAAGCTATAAACCGGGAATTGAGAGTTACAAACTGGGAACTGCTAGTTATAAACTGGGAATTGTGAATTATAAACTGGGAATTGTGAATTACAAACTGGGAATTGAGAGTTACAAACTGGGAATTGAGAGTTACAAACTGGAAATTGAGAGTTGGGAACTGCAAGCTATAAACTGGGAATTGTGAATTACAAACTGGGAATTGAGCGTTATAAACTGGGAATTGAGCGTTATAAACTGGGAATTGAGAGTTACAAACTGGGAATTTAACGTTATAAACTGGGAATTGCGAGCTACAAACTGGGAATTGTGAATTACAAACTGGGAATTTAACGTTATAAACTGGGAATTGCGAGCTACAAA
>CM040926.1:42208068-42213068 GCA_023029165.1 Gobiocypris rarus | reverse complement strand
GTGTGAGTGAGAGTTGTAGTGTCTGACCTGTCTCTCTCTCTCACAGGCCCTGAGGAAGCAGCAGACGGGGGTCCTGACACCTCTGAGCTGCCCACAGACATGCCTGCACCTAAATTAGTCATATGAATGGGTCCATGCTATGAGCAGAAAAACACAACAGCATTAACACACACCCTCATTTACAGACACACACACACACACATCAGTGACTCATCTCTCTCACACACACACACAGGTCACATCCAATCAATCACTCGTATACAGAAGAGGAAACATTTACAGTCAAACACGTGAGCAGTTCCCATCATGCACCAGAACACAAACCCTAGTGAGCAGCTGTGATGACCGGCACAGATATAAAAGAGGTGACAGAACATTAGAATTAAATGAGTTGGGCGGCTCACTAGGGTTTGAGCTTTGATCAGATGCATTCATTACAAACATCCAAATACTCTCAGGTCCTCGTGACCCCAGAGGTCACCCATTACAGGCTCCGCCCACAAACGGTCTGTCACCATGGCGACAGGACGCTGACATCACGCGCACCTGCAGGAACAGAGTAAAGCCAGCCGTGATCAGCGCCGCGTCCGGCGTGTGCCGACAGCTCACCTGGTATCCCAGAAGGCCTCGGTCCGCCTCGTCCGGCACCTCCTCTGTGAAGCGGCGCTTCTGTGGCGGGTTGGGCGGGGCTGTGAGTTTGGGCGGAGCCACTGGAGCGGGCGGGAACGGCGCGGGAGGAAGAGTCTGCAGACAGAGAGCAGTGTGTCAGGAGCCGGGAGGCGGACGGAGACACACACACAGTGGCGAGCGTTACCTGTGGAGGGACGTTTGCGGGCGCAGGTGTGAGGGGATACTGGGGCACAGGGGCCGGGGCCGCAGGAGCCACCGGATACGGAGGAGCTACCGGCTGTGGTGGCGGCGGGACAGGCGCGGAGTAGGAGGGCTGGAACCCCGCGGGAGGGTAATACGGAAGCTGCGGCGGGATTCCGTTAATGGCAGGAGGCTGAATGAAACCTGCTGACACACACACACACACACACACAGCAAACACTGAGGCACACGTTCACAAGAAGTCAACCAACGTGTGTGTGTGTGTTTGAGTGTGTTTTACCCTGTGTGTGGGTGTGTGAGAAAGTTTCCCTGTGTGAGTTTTAACCTGAGTGTGTGTGTGTGTGTGTGTGTGTGTGTGTGTGTGTGTGTTTTACCCTGTGTGGGCATCACACTGCTCATCTGATTCAGGAATCTAGAATACTCAGCATGAACCTGCAGACAACGACACACACACTTATTATTAATTATTATTATTTGATATATATATATATTAAAAACATGTAATAGTTTAAAAATACTACTAGAATATTTCAGAATTACATCACAGACAGAGTATGTGAGTGAGTGAGTGTGTGTGTGTGAGAGACAGAGAGTGTGTGAGAGTGTGTGTGTGAGAGACAGAGTGTGAGTGTGTGTGTGAGAGACAGAGTGTGAGAGTGTGTGCGAGACAGAGAGTGTGAGTGTGTGTGTGAGAGACAAAGAGTGTGAGAGTGTGTGAGTGTGTGTGAGAGACAGAGAGTGTGAGAGTGTGTGTGAGAGACAGAGAGTGTGAGAGTGTGTGCGTGCGAGACAGAGAGTGTGTGAGTGTGTGCGTGCGAGACAGAGAGTGTGAGAGTGTGTGTGAGAGACAGAGAGTGTGAGAGTGTGTGCGAGAGACAGAGAGTGTGAGTGTGTGCGAGACAGAGAGTGTGAGTGTGTGTGTGAGAGACAGAGAGTGAGTGTGTGTGTGAGAGACAGAGAGTGTGAGTGTGTGAGAGAGACAGAGAGTGTGAGTGTGTGTGTGAGAGACAGAGAGTGTGAGTGTGTGTGAAAGAGACAGAGAGTGTGAGTGTGTGTGTGAGAGACAGAGAGTGTGAGTGTGTGTGTGTGAGAGAGAGAGTGTGAGAGTGTGTGTGTGAGAGACAGAGAGTGTGAGTGTGTGTGTGAGAGACAGAGAGTGTGAGTGTGTGTGTGTGAGAGACAGAGAGTGTGAGAGTGTGTGAGTGTGTGTGAGAGACAGAGAGTGTGAGAGTGTGTGAGTGTGTGTGAGAGACAGAGAGTGTGAGAGTGTGTGTGAGAGACAGAGAGTGTGAGAGTGTGTGCGTGCGAGACAGAGAGTGTGTGAGTGTGTGTGTGAGAGACAGAGAGTGTGAGAGTGTGTGAGAGACAGAGAGTGTGAGTGTGTGCGAGACAGAGAGTGTGAGTGTGTGCGAGACAGAGAGTGTGAGTGTGTGTGTGAGAGACAGAGAGTGTGAGTGTGTGTGTGAGAGACAGAGAGTGTGAGTGTGTGTGAGAGACAGAGAGTGTGAGTGTGTGTGTGAGAGACAGAGAGTGTGAGTGTGTGTGTGAGAGACAGAGAGTGTGAGTGTGTGTGTGAGAGACAGAGAGTGTGAGTGTGTGTGTGTGAGAGAGAGTGTGAGAGTGTGTGTGAGAGACAGAGAGTGTGAGTGTGTGTGAGAGACAGAGAGTGTGAGTGTGTGTGTGTGAGAGACAGAGAGTGTGAGAGTGTGTGAGTGTGTGTGAGAGACAGAGAGTGTGAGAGTGTGTGAGTGTGTGAGAGACAGAGAGTGTGAGAGTGTGTGAGTGTGTGTGAGAGACAGAGAGTGTGAGAGTGTGTGAGTGTGTGTGAGAGACAGAGAGTGTGAGAGTGTGTGTGAGAGACAGAGAGTGTGTGAGTGTGTGTGCGAGACAGAGAGTGTGAGAGTGTGTGTGAGACAGAGAGTGTGCGTGCGAGACAGAGAGTGTGTGAGTGTGTGTGCGAGACAGAGAGTGTGAGAGTGTGTGTGAGAGACAGAGAGTGTGAGAGTGTGTGCGTGCGAGACAGAGAGTGTGTGAGTGTGTGTGCGAGACAGAGAGTGTGAGAGTGTGTGTGAGAGAGACAGAGAGTGTGTGAGTGTGTGTGCGAGCCAGAGAGTGTGAGTGTGTGTGTGAGAGTCAGAGAGTGTGTGAGTGTGTGTGAGAGACAGAGAGTGTGTGAGAGTGTGTGTGTGGGAGAGACAGTGAGTGTGTGAGAGTGTGTGTGTGAGAGACAGTGAGTGTGAGTGTGAGTGTGAGAGACAGAGAGTGTGAGAGTGTGTGAGTGTGTGTGAGAGACAGAGAGTGTGAGAGTGTGTGCGTGCGAGACAGAGTGTGTGTGTGAGAGAGACAGAGAGTGTGTGTGAGAGACAGAGAGTGTGTGAGTGTGTGTGCGAGACAGAGAGTGTGTGTGAGAGAGATAGAGAGTGTGTGAGTGTGTGTGTGCGAGAGACAGAGTGTGAGAGTGTGTGTGTGAGGGACAGAGAGTTTGAGAGTGTGTGAGTGAGTGTGTGTGAGACAGAGAGTGTGTGAGTGTGTGTTCGAGACAGAGAGTGTGAGAGTGTGTGTAAGAGACAGAGAGTGTGTGCGTGCGAGACAGAGAGTGTGTGAGTGTGTGTGAGAGACAGAGAGTGTGAGAGTGTGTTCGTGCGAGACAGAGAGTGTGTGCGTGCGAGACAGAGAGTGTGTGTGCGAGACAGAGAGTGTGAGAGTGTGTGTGAGAGAGACAGAGAGTGTGTGAGTGTGTGTGCGAGACAGAGAGTGTGAGTGTGTGTGTGAGAGACAGAGAGTGTGTGAGTGTGTGTGCGAGAGACAGAGAGTGTGAGAGTGTGTGAGTGTGTGTGAGAGACAGAGAGTGTGAGAGTGTGTGTGTGAGAGACAGTGAGTGTGAGTGTGAGAGACAGAGAGTGTGAGAGTGTGTGAGTGTGTGCGTGCGAGACAGAGAGTGTGTGAGAGACAGAGAGTGTGAGAGTGTGTGTGTGAGAGACAGAGTGTGTGTGTGAGAGACAGAGAGTGTGTGAGAGACAGAGAGTGTGTGAGTGTGTGTGCGAGACAGAGAGTGTGTGAGAGAGATAGAGAGTGTGAGAGTGTGTGTGTGCGAGAGACAGAGTGTGAGAGTGTGTGTGTGAGGGACAGAGAGTTTGAGAGTGTGTGAGTGAGTGAGTGTGTGTGCGAGACAGAGAGTGTGTGAGAGTGTGTGTGTGAGAGACAGAGAGTGTGTGTGAGAGACAGAGAGTGTGTGTGTGAGAGACAGAGAGTGTGAGAGTGTCTGCGAGACAGAGAGTGTGTGTGAGAGAGATAGAGAGTGTGTGTGAGTGTGTGAGAGACGGGTCTTACGGTCTGCAGCAGGTTTTCACAGAGGGTTTTTGCAGCACTGAGTCCTTCTGGTTTTGGGTGACTGGAGGAAGAGAGAGACTCATAAACACTGACACTCTGCAGAAGCAGCTGCACTTCTGACACGCTTTCTTATGTTTGATACGGGACGGCTGCTGGATTGAGCTGAAGTATAAAGTGCTTTAAACAGTAAATACACATGACATGACGAGTGTAAATATATCCACGTTCCTATGATCAGACACTTTTATTATGCTTTATTAAAAAATGCCTTTTCTCAAATGCGTTTTGTTGTGTTTATTGTGTTATTGAGAGGAGAGCGCGCAACACATATTCATCTAACCATCGTTCTCAGCTTACAGTGTATCGCCGCTCACACATTACCTACAAGAACTTTGCTGTGAGTATATTGTGTGTGTGTGTGTGTGTGTGTGTGTGTGTGTTACACACACCTGATATATATGTACATGGGCTCAAACGCCTCTCGTCCGGATGCGGGCTCCAGGCAGCCGGACCCTTTGCCCCGCAGGAAGACTTTAGCCCCTGTTTCTGCCTGAATGTGCTGCAGGTACGAGCAGCCCGGGCCCTCCACACGCTCCTTCACACAGAAGCCCTGGACCGCCTGATCCAGACCCACAAACACCTTATCCTGCACATAATGCATCTGAACACACACACACACGGGTTAGGGTGGCTCTCGGCTCAAGTCTGTCTTGTGTTTGTTTCAGTGAGGGCACAGGTACTCACTCCTCCTGGATAGTGCGGTTTGTGTGCAGCGGGGAGGATTGTGGGAGGAGCGGCGGGTCCGGGCTGCTGGTACACAGTGACCGTCGCTCCGCTGT
>CM040926.1:42185568-42205568 GCA_023029165.1 Gobiocypris rarus | reverse complement strand
CACACTCACACACTCTCACACACTCACTCACACACTCACACACTCACTCACACACTCACACACTCACTCACACACTCACTCTCACTCACTCACTCACTCACTCACTCACTCACTCACTCACTCTCACTCACTCACACACTCACACACTCACTCACTCACTCACTCACACACACTCACACACTCACACACACACTCACACACTCACTCACTCACACACTCACACACTCACACACTCACTCACTCACTCACACACTCACACACACACAGAATCTCGTCCATCAGTGGCATCACTCACTGTCCACTAAGTCTCGGGTCTGTCCCTGCACATGCAGATAGAGCGGACGGTCACTGCGGAAACATCAAGAGTGATATCAACATCACAATCAGGAGCTTGAACAGAACAGGATGTGCATGTAAAGGCGGTCAGTCTCACCTGGGCAGGGCTTTGCTCTTCTCCTCCGCTGACATGTAGCGCCCCCTGGTGGACACGGCGGCGCCGCTCACTCTGCTGATCTGTGTGGAGAAGCATCAAGAGCTGAGCGAACACACACACACACACACACACACAGGCCTGTTCCTGCCCTCACCTCATCTTGAGTCTGTCCGCGGGTCAGCAGGTTCCGGCAGGTCAGCGGGACGTCGTTAATCTCCACCTCCGCCACCACCAGATCATCCTTCACCTTATTCCCACCAACACCTGCAACCTACAGACACTTCCTGCCTTTAATCATAGAACGTCCTGTGACGATCACACACACACTTGTACATGTGGTTTATAGGGACGGTTTGATCTTCGTGTTGTGTGTGTGTGTGTCTAATCTCTACAGGAATATCCCAGAGGACTCACTTTATCTGCGGGAGCGGCGCTGCTGATCTGAGATGGCTTGAGCTTGCCTTTGGCCACCAGCATGGCGTTGATCTTGGCAGCGACTGCGGCGGCAGCGTCCAGAGCTCCGGTGGGAGCAGAACCTCCATCAGCCCCGGCAGACCCCACCGGGCCGGCCTGGTCCCACTTACTGCGCCGTCTGACAACACAACACCACCTTCATCATCATCATCATCATCATCATGAACCGGCAGGACCTCAAACTCAAATCATCAATAAACTCATTCCACTCAAACTACTTTCAGTTTCATTTCATTCCTCCAGATCCAAACAAACGGATCTCACACGGTTTAAAGGCGCAGTGTGTAATTATTCAGCACAGGGGCGTGTCTTGACTCGTGAGTGGGCGGGGCTTTTATTCTGCCGCGAGCGCTTCCGCTTCTTCCGCTCATGCGTGTGTGTAGCAGCGCTGTTTGATCATATCACACTGCGTGCGTGTGTTAAAGTGATGTTATAATGCTGCTATGAGACACTTGTTCACACTGCAGTGAGCGAGATCATATTAGGCGGTAAAACATGTAAATCAAGAACAGCAGATTTACACAATCAGACTAACTGTGTTGAGCTGGAGAACAATGATGAGTTTCTGTCCATCAATGATCCAAACAGTGTCTCATAAACACAGCAGATATTAAAGCGCCGCTAGTGTTGCCATGGTTACTTCACAAGTCAACAATATATATTTTTGGATATTTTAAAGGATTAGTTCACCCAAAAACAACCCCATGATTTACTCGCCCTCATCCTTTGTGTGTATTAGGGCTGGGCGATATCTAAAAAAAAAAAAATTTATGTTTATAGATATGTTGGCAATTTTTCATTTTAATAATAATAAAACATGATTCACTTTTTACCCTGTTAAAAACTATTCAGACTACATTAAAATACTAAATGTTTATGTTTAGAGGGTTGGGAACTCTTAATTCATGATACGAGTAGTTTAATATAGTTTTTTTAATGTACGTTTATAATTACAATATAGATTTTTTATTTTATTTTTTCCTTTAAAAATAAGCAAAACATGCAAATTACAAACAATATAACAAAAACAATGCTTTATGCTATAGGTCTATTTAACAGGAGCAAGTCAGGAAAGACATTAAACAATCAATTTTATACAGTGATTCTTAATAAACATATTTAAGTTATTTAGCCAAGCATGGTGAGATTGTCTGTATTTCATTGATGATTGATTAACATTAATCACACACCTGAACACCGGACGCAGATACTGCTCTTATTAGGGTGCTGTGCTCCTTAAAGTACAGATACTAATCACATTCCATATCGTACCGTTTGTTATAGCCGGGTATCGCGATATTTTTTTAGTACCGGTATATCGTGCAACACTACTATCCCTTTAAATCTAAAAAATCTTGCACATTCTGCCATTAACAGATGAACTCTCATCACTAGTGACTGACTGGAGATCAGAGAGCAGAAGCCACTTCATGAATGTGATTCCTATATTCAGATCACCACAGTAACTTACGTTACCATGAATGTTTAACTCACAATTTACACTTCTCTGGGTCCAAACGTCACGGTACTAACGTTACACTGGTCCTGTGTGATAAAGCTCGGCGGCTCATATGACGGTCTGATATCTGAACATATTGCTGATTAATTATGTGTATGTTTCTGCTTCTGTCGGGTTGTTGTTATGTAACGTTAACACCCGCCATTAGACGCGCCGTCGAACTCTTTAACGCGCCGCGAGCGGACACACGCGGGACACACACACACACACACTCACACTCACACTCACCCGTCTCTGACACCGAACGACATCTGTTGTGTTGAGTTTATGCTTCTGATCACGAAGAATCGAACCGAACAGAACCGATCCGCTTCTGACGCTCGAGCAGACACACCAACGGAAACACAGCCGTGTGCGTCACTTCCACAGACATCGCGCATGCGCAGCATCCATCCGACAAACTGAAACTCCCCTCACAAATGTTTTTTTATTTTATTTACATTTTATTAATAATGCTAAAATTACAGAGTCAACAGAACACAAAAGAAAAAACAACCTAATAATTAGCTACTGATAGAAAAATTATTGTCGTTTGTGAACTCATTCGCCAGCAGGGGGAACTAAAGTCAAAGATAAATAAGATTATAGGCTCCTTCAGGTTTGTTTTAATAGTTTATTAACGTGTGAACTGGTTTGTTTAGGCGGCATTGCTTTATTGTAGGTTATTATAAAACAGACTGTTCTGACAATAATCATTTTACATGGAAAAACAGAGAAACTAGACAAATTCATCCATAACATAAATGACATGTGCATTATTACACGACTCTCACGTTTTTAATTCAGGGTTAGCTTAATGAAACAGTTTATTGCCAAGAAACGTCCACGTCTGGTTAAAAACAAAAACAAATGAAGGAAAAACCCTCTAAGAAAAAACTGTGTTCATTTAGTCAGACAGCGAATAATAATTCAAAATTATTTTATAAATAGCTGAAAATCTACACTGAAGACAATAAATCGAGGGTGGGGTAAGATGAGCCAGTGGGTAAGTCGAGCCACCCCTTTTATCCTGCCACCTGTACACACCTGTAGAAGCACATGTGTGGAGAAGCGATGTGCAAAACCACACAAATCACTAAATATTAGCCTGAATTGGTAAACTAGCTAGTTTTGTCCAAAATGGTGGCTATGTGGCGAAGTGAGCCAAATGCTGTGGGGTAAATTGAGCCAGTGTTTAAACTTCACCCCACCGTGCACTGTAGCTGAGTTACATCTCTGAAGGATAAACGGGTTCAGGGATGTACAAGCACAGCCAATCCTGCGCTGATGATGACCCGATCAGGGGCGGATGTAGTGGTTTGGGGCCCCAAGCAAAATACAGGAATGGGGCCCCTATACAATTGCACATTGGTTCCCTTCACCGTTTCACCGATTCCTGCTGCACGAGCTTGTCCCATAGTTGTGTCCTATTTTTATTTTTTTATAAATACTTGCTTTGGTCATGTTGTAGACGGGTTACAACAGAAGGTTGGACACTAGGTGGTCATTTTCACTGCACAATTGTTTCCACAACACAAAACTTTAAAATACCCCACCCCCACACATTTAAATTAAATTATTACATGTATACAAATTATTTCAACCAACAGTGAAGTGTGCCTGAGTGTAAACAGCGCATGCGTCATCTCCTCGGGTCCATCACAGAAAGGAGAGAGCACAGTTTAATATATATATATATATATAATACACACCGTGCTCCGTATTTAATCATAACTTCAGATGCATGATATTTTCATTTGTAGGACCCTATGAAATCTGTTAAATTTGTTTCCAAATTCCATTAAAAAAATTCCAGATTCCTTTTTTTTCCTTAACATTTTTCTGGATTGAATTTCCAGTCATAAGAATGGAATTCACTGTTTAACGCAGAATGTCACGGAATTTGTCGAATTGTGGATGAATAAATCCAATGCAAGTCAGTACACTTCAATCAAATCATGATATGGACATGTATGTGAATATTAAACGACAAAATACTATTGAAATATGAAACCTGCATGTTTTGTGTCTCTGTATGAAGAGCAACGAGCGTCGCGCGCGCTTCAGTAACGAAAACCGTGCATCTGCGCATTCATTGCGTGACATTCCGTTTTTATGAATGGATTATGTGATCCTGTCCGCGTTTTCGGAATCGGGGAAAATCATTGGGCCCTACACTTTCTATAAGATGACCGTTCAACGCGGAAGCACCACAGCACCACAGCGCTGGACTCGCATCTCGTATAAAAATCATTCTAGGGGGCCCTTGGCATTCGGCCCTTGGCATTCGGGGGCCCTTGGCAGTCGGACCTTGGCATTCGGGGGCCCTTGGCATTCGGCCCTTGGCATTGGAGCCCTTGGCATTTGGCCCTTGGCATTGGGGCCCTTGGCAGTCGGCCCTTGGCATTCGGGGGCCCTTGGCATTCGGCCCTTGGCATTCGGGGGCCCTTGGCATTCGGCCCTTGGCATTCGGGGGCCCTTGGCAGTCGGCCCTTGGCATTGGGGCCCTTGGCAGTTGGCCCTTGGCATTCGGGGCCCTTGGCATTCGGCCCTTGACATTCGGCCCTTGGCATTCGGCCCTTGGCATTCGGCCCTTGGCATTCGGCCCTTGGCATTCGGGGCCCTTGGCAGTCGGACCTTAGCATTCGGACCTTGGCATTCGGCCATTGGCATTGGCCCTTGGCATTTGGGGGCCCTTGGCAGTCGGCCCTTGGCATTCGGGGCCCTTGGCAGTCGGACCTTGGCATTCGGACCTTGGCATTCGCCCTTGGCAGTCGGCCCTTGGCATTCGGGGCCCTTGGCAGTCGGACCTGGCATTCGGACCTTGGCATTGGGGCCCTTGGCAGTCGGACCTTGGCATTCGGACCTTGGCAGTCGGACCTTGGCAGTCGGACCTTGGCAGTCGGACCTTGGCATTCGCCCTTGGCATTCGGGGCCCCTTGGCATTGGGGCCCTTGGCATTCGGCCCTTGGCATTCGGGGGCCCTTGGCATTCGGCCCTTGGCATTCGGGGCCCTTGGCAGTCGGACCTTGGCATTCGGACCTTGGCATTCGGCCCTTGGCATTTGGCCCTTGGCATTCGGCCCTTGGCATTCGGGGGCCCTTGGCAGTCGGCCCTTGGCATTCGGGGGCCCTTGGCAGTCGGACCTTGGCATTCGGACCTTGGCATTCGGGGCCCTTGGCAGTCGGACCTTGGCATTCGACCTTGGCATTCGCCCTGGCAGTCGGCCCTTGGCATTCGGGGCCCTTGGCAGTCTGACCTTGGCAGTCGGACCTTGGCATTCGGGGCCCTTGGCAGTCGGACCTTGGCATTCGGACCTTGGCATTCGGACCTTGGCATTCGCCCTTGGCAGTCGGCCCTTGGCATTCGGGGCCCTTGGCAGTCGGACCTTGGCAGTCGGACCTTGGCAGTCGGACCTTGGCAGTCGGACCTTGGCATTCAGGGGCCCTTGGCATTCGGCCCTTGGCATTCAGGGGCCCTTGGCATTCGGCCCTTGGCATTCAGGGGCCCTTGGCATTCGACCCTTGGCATATCTCTCCACCTGGATCCATAATGACACGCTCAACACCATGAGAACAACCGCCATTCGTGTCAGTGACGATTATTCAATCTAATTGAGTTTAATTTATATTTGATTGCACTCCTCGAACTCTGTTTAGGCTGTTTGGGGAAGGTACTCGTAGTACTCGAGGACTGTCAAGACCACAGCTGCAGGGATATCAGTAAACCGTCTGATTTAACAGCATTAATGTGATTTAATATCAAACTTACTGCTTAAAAGGCAATCAATAACTTCTTTGTAATATGATTTCTTGTGTTACTGTGCTGCCGGTTCAAAAGCAATGCAGCACTGTCTCAAAAATAGCCAAAATTAATATAAATGGCCAAAAATATTCTGAGATTTATATATATATATATATATATATATATATATATATATATATATATATATATATATATATATATATATATATATAAAACAGAGAATATAATTAAGCAATATCGCAAGAGAGCAGTTTTCATGATTATAAGCGTGATTGCAAATGATTTATACAAACGTTCAATAAACAAGTTCATATTAAATGAAATTTTAAACTGAGTCTGTTAAAAAATGTTTAATGATTTAATGTTAAAGCTGCTGTCCGGAACTTTTTTGTGTGTTCAAGGTGTACAACATTATATAATGAGAATGTACAACATGAATCATCATGGTACACTTATAACAAGTGTTTATATCGGGACTATTTCAGAAAGGACTGGCAGGAACCGCTGCGGAGGAGCACAGTCCCTGCGTGACTCGCCATAGACATCAACAGAGAGAAGTAGATCCGGCTGCAGTGTTCTTCCGCAAGACGTGTGCAGTTCTGTTTATTAACCGCTAGAGCGCTAAAAGTTACTTTAAACATTATTTATGAAGGTGTAATTGTACCAAATCAGATGCAACTTCAGTGCCATGAATGTTACTGTGCGTGATTTGATTGGTAACAGCGCTGTACTCTTCTAATTATACGCATTAAATATAAGGATTCTCAGACAGTAGAAATGGATGTTTTAGGAGAGTTTAAGGAGGGCTGGTCTGGTCTCAGTTTAGGTGGTCTTGACTACAACACTAACATATAGTTACAAATTAAAGATATTGAAATTTCAACTTCATTTTATGTTGTTTAAGTGCTTTAAGAACAGGAACATGACTATTTGTATAAGGACTTTTTTTTTTTTTGAAGGAAGGTGTTTTTAAAAGAGGTAAATTATCTTTACAATCTCACGAGGGTTTGATTCAGATTCAATTTCAGCCAGGCGGTGCAACTTACCCCTAACCTGGGGTAAGTTGAGCCACAGGAAGCCGTATTTTTAGAACCTTAATTTTTATCACTTAAAATGATAAACATCAAACACATCGAATTGGCTCATCTTACCCCCACTCTCCCCTTAATGTTACGTAAGCAGGTTATTTTAATGGTAAAATCAACTTGCCCACACTTACATGAAAATATATCTTTTAGATTCCAGATTTCATCTCATTACCATCATAACGCAAAGTTCCACAGCAAAACGTGGCATAAAATATATATTTGATTTATTTTCAAAGTACAAAAAAGCCACATTGGGTAACCCTAACCTTAAAATACAGCATGCATGTAATTGATTTAGATATTTAGTTTTAAATGTTTAAAGAATCAATGGTGGAAATCATGAGTATGTGTAGCAAGAGATAAAAACACTGACTAATGAAAGCACCAGCAGGAGGCAGCAGAGTCTATCTGAACGTAAATCTTTGTTTATTTGCTCTTTATTTGTACAACATGAGACATGATTTGCCATCATCACTGAGACAGATTTCCCTCTATGAACAGAACACAGATCCCTGATTGAAGGCTTAGACCAGGAGCCCCGTCCCATCACCCGAATCACTAACAGAACATATCAAACAACTCAGATATTCAATCACATCAATGAATAAAAGCAACTTTACTTAATAACAGGCCGTTCATATTTCCAAGCACAAATATATACAATAAATTAATATTCACCAAACATTTGCATAACCACTTAGTGCATGGCTCAAGATTTCCTGAGAATAGTTGCAAAAAATAAAAAATAAACTAAGGCAGCTTGACCTTTTTACATAAAAAACTCAGCGAAGTACTTAATATTCATGATGCAAAGAGTTTTTGAAGAAATTGAGGATTTACAATAATCATAAGACAATATTTCACAACGCAAAGATTCCGTTTTAGTGCAAATAACCCTCTTTGGGCAGTGTCCCTACTGTCAGCAGTACAGTAACACACCAGACGAAAATCCCAGAATGCATCCCGACACGCCTCCCATGAGGACCGGCGTGCGTCTTACAGAGACTGTAGATCGCTTTGATTTACAAGAGAAGGTCAAAGAGCGAAAGGAAGGCGGCTAAAGCTATAGTTGGATGTCAATTATGACTCCTTTTATATGTGATGCAAATAATTGTATTATTTCAAAAATATCTCAGATATGTATTTGCTTGAAGAAAGGCAAGGCTCCTCGTTTCATTCCGTCTGTTCTGTGCTGGTCATCGGAGGCGATTGTACTTTTAATCAGAAATTCTGTGCAAAACTTGCAAAGAGAGGACGTTTGAATCTAAGTTCTCTACAGCACCTGAGCGGTCATATGTGCGTCTGCACACGTTACATCTGATCAGGCTTCACGCCGCGTCTACCTGAGGCCATTACAAGGAAAAAGGCAGAACCCATCCTTAAGGAGTCGCTCCGACTGAACTCAAAGACTCAAGGAGTCGCTCCGACTGAACTCAAAGACTCAAGGAGTCACTCTGACTGAACTCAAAGACTCAAGGAGTCGCTCGGACTGAACTCAAAGACTCAAGGAGTCACTCCGACTGAACTCAAAGACTCAAGGAGTCACTCCGACTGAACTCAAAGACTCAAGGAGTCGCTCCGACTGAACTCAAAGACTCAAGGAGTCGCTCCGACTGAACTCAAAGACTCAAGGAGTCGCTCCGACTGAACTCAAAGACTCAAGGAGTCACTCCGACTGAACTCAAAGACTCAAGGAGTCACTCTGACTGAACTCAAAGACTCAAGGAGTCACTCTGACTGAACTCAAAGACTCAAGGAGTCGCTCCAACTGAACTCAAAGACTCAAGGAGTCACTCCGACTGAACTCAAAGACTCAAGGAGTCACTCCAACTGAACTCAAAGACTCAAGGAGTCGCTCCGACTGAACTCAAAGACTCAAGGAGTCACTCTGAACTCAAAGACTCAAGGAGTCGCTCCGACTGAACTCAAAGACTCAAGGAGTCGCTCCAACTGAACTCAAAGACTCAAGGAGTCACTCTGACTGAACTCAAAGACTCAAGGAGTCGCTCCGACTGAACACAAAGACTCAAGGAGTCGCTCCGACTGAACTCAAAGACTCAAGGAGTCGCTCCGACTGAACTCAAAGACTCAAGGAGTCACTCCGACTGAACTCAAAGACTCAAGGAGTCGCTCCGACTGAACTCAAAGACTCAAGGAGTCGCTCCGACTGAACTCAAAGACTCAAGGAGTCGCTCCGACTGAACTCAAAGACTCAAGGAGTCGCTTTGACTGAATGCAAAGAGTCAAGGAGTCCCTCTGTCTGAACACAAAGAGTCAAGGAGTCGCTTTGACTGAACACAAAGAGTCAAGGAGTCGCTCCTATTGAACTCAAAGAATCAAGGAGTCACTCTGACTGAGGTCCAAGTGTCAAGGAGTCGCTTTGACTGAACACAAAGAGTCAAGGAGTCGCTCCTATTGAAATCAAAGACTCAAGGAGTCACTTTGACTGAACTCCAAGTGTCAAGGAGTCGCTCCGACTGAACTCAAAAGACTCAAGGAGTCACTTTGACTGAACACAAAGAGTCAAGGAGTCGTTCCTATTGAACTCAAAGACTCAAGGAGTCGCTTTGACTGAACTCAAAGACTCAAGGAGTCGCTCCGACTGAACACAAAGAGTCAAGGAGTCGCTCCGACTGAACTCAAAGACTCAAGGAGTCGCTCCGACTGCTCCGACTCGGACTGAAGGAAGCTTCGTAAGGAAGAGAAGATGCATAATAACCCAAGCCCCTCAACCATGAAAGTCACAATAAATATCAGACCGACAAATAAATAAATAGAATAGTATACAAAATAATTCTGCATCCTGTCATGTCAATCTCTTTAAAGAAAATGAGAGTGCAGGAAAACCAGAAGCATCCTCTAAACTCAGGACGAAATCAAGCTCATCCTCCCTAACAAGCAAAAACCGAACAAACATAAACAAAAGGGTCTGATTAAGATTCTCAAGCCCCGCGCACAGTCCTGAAAGCCCTTTAAACGAGTGAGAACTGAGACCTGGTCCTTTTGAAGTCTCAAAGACGACAGACAGAGAAAAAAAAAACATTTTAAAGGCTACAAATATCTGAATAATTAATTGACATATAATTCATCTCATTTAAGTCCAAACTAACCAATATTCTTTGGTATGAAAGAAAATTCTATCATTTGAAAAAAAAAAAAAAAAAAATCCAAACTTATTTGGAAAAGGCTAAATGTAAGAGCAGCTACAGTATATTCATGATGTCCTGAGCGCCTGCAGGGGGCGATACGTCCCGTCCAGAGGAAGGCCACGCCCCTCTCCGCCTCGAGCTGCTTCATTTACACTCTTAATTCATTCAGTTGATTGTTTTTAAATCAGGTTTGTTCAATCACTCGATCATGTTCAAATCTTGCATAGCATGAACGTCAGCCTCACAGAACATTAACAAGAGGAATCTCCAAAAGCAGTCAATTTGGATTCATACAAAAACCACGTACCGCAGAAACAAAGCAGATCTGACAAACAAAACAAAGACCCTGCGTGATTCTTCATGAGCTCCACCGGCACCAGAAACAGAAGATGGTGCGACTACACCACGGATATATGATGGAACACACACACACACACACACACACACACACACGTCCATCACTCTTCCTCCTCGCCAGCAGCTTCCTGCTCCTCATCTTCCTCGTCCCACGTTCTATGTGTGACAGAGCCACTCCCGTGCGGAGACGAGCCTCCTTCGGGTTTATCCAGGGATTTTCCCACCGGCCCCGCGACCGCCCGCCACAGCAGCTCCTGGTAGGGCATCCGGGCAGCGGCCAGCAGCGGGACACCGGGCATGGGAATGCCGTGACCCTCGAGGAGCCCTGCGACCGCGCTCATGTGATCCGGATGCTGCTGATGGAGGCCGAAGGATTCTGAGGGTGGAGACGCGCCGGGTTCAGGCCCGGTTCCGCGGCGCGGCCGGCGCGTGCGGAGCTCCAGGCAGCTGTGGCCCTTCCGGTGGCGCTGCAGATGGTCCTCGCGGGCGAAAGCCTTGTGGCAGAGCGGGCACTCGAACGGCCGGTCACCGCTGTGCAGCGAGAGATGGTTCTTCAGGTCGTAGGAGTGCAGGAAGCGTGCCGGGCAGCTGGGGCATGGATACGGCCGCTCGCCTGTGTGCTTCCGCATGTGGATCTTCAGCTTGTCGTTCCTGAGACAAGAAAAGAGAGGGATTAACTGCAGTGTTCTGGCCGTGACAAACACATTTACAGGCAAATAAACTCATGAGCATTTTTGTAAAATCCAATTCTCACTCAGAAATTGCAAGTGAAAAAACAGCAAGTAACTGAACACAAAGAGTCAAGGAGTCGTTCCTATTGAACTCAAAGACTCAAGGAGTCGCTTTGACTGAACTCAAAGACTCAAGGAGTCGCTCCGACTGAACTCAAAGACTCAAGGAGTCGCTCCGACTGAACTCAAAGACTCAAGGAGTCGCTCCGACTGAACTCAAAGACACAAAGACTCTGACTGAACTCAAAGACTCAAGGATTCGCTCCGACTGAACTCAAAGACTCAAGGAGTCGCTCCGACTGAACTCAAAGACACAAGGAGTCACTCTGACTGAACTCAAAGACTCAAGGAGTCACTCCGACTGAACTCAAAGACACAAGGAGTCACTCCGACTGAACTCAAAGACTCAAGGAGTCGCTCCGACTGAACTCAAAGACACAAGGAGTCACTCCGACTGAACTCAAAGACACAAGGAGTCACTCTGACTGAACTCAAAGACTCAAGGAGTCACTCCGACTGAACTCAAAGACTCAAGGAGTCACTCCGACTGAACTCGAAGACTCAAGGAGTCACTCCGACTGAACTCAAAGACTCAAGGAGTCACTCCAACTGAACTCAAAGACTCAAGGAGTCGCTCTGACTGAACTCAAAGACTCAAGGAGTCACCTCGACAAGGAGTCACTCTGACTGAACTCAAAGACTCAAGGAGTCGCTCCGACTGAACTCAAAGACTCAAGGAGTCACTCCGACTGAACTCAAAGACTCAAGGAGTCGCTCCGACTGAACTCAAAGACTCAAGGAGTCACTCTGACTGAACTCAAAGACTCAAGGAGTCACTCTGACTGAACTCAAAGACTCAAGGAGTCACTCCAACTGAACTCAAAGACTCAAGGAGTCACTCTGACTGAACTCAAAGACTCAAGGATTCGCTCCAAATGAACTCAAAGACTCAAGGAGTCACTCCGACTGAACTCAAAGACTCAAGGAGTCACTCCAACTGAACTCAAAGACTCAAGGAGTCACTCCGACTGAACTCAAAGACTCAAGGAGTCACTCCAACTGAACTCAAAGACTCAAGGAGTCACTCTGACTGAACTCAAAGACTCAAGGATTCGCTCCAAATGAACTCAAAGACTCAAGGAGTCACTCCGACTGAACTCAAAGACTCAAGGAGTCACTCCAACTGAACTCAAAGACTCAAGGAGTCACTCTGACTGAACTCAAAGACTCAAGGATTCGCTCCAAATGAACTCAAAGACTCAAGGAGTCACTCCGACTGAACTCAAAGACTCAAGGAGTCACTCCAACTGAACTCAAAGACTCAAGGAGTACTCCGACTGAACTCAAAGACTCAAGGATTCGCTCCAAATGAACTCAAAGACTCAAGGAGTCGCTCCGACTGAACTCAAAGACTCAAGGAGTCACTCTGACTGAACTCAAAGACTCAAGGATTCGCTCCGACTGAACTCAAAGACTCAAGGAGTCACTCTGACTGAACTCAAAGACTCAAGGAGTCGCTCGACTGAACTCAAAGACTCAAGGAGTCACTCCGACTGAACTCAAAGACTCAAGGAGTCGCTCCGACTGAACTCAAAGACTCAAGGAGTCGCTCCGACTGAACTCAAAGACTCAAGGAGTCGCTCCGACTGAACTCGAAGACTCAAGGAGTACTCCGACTGAACTCAAAGACTCAAGGAGTCGCTCCGACTGAACTCAAAGACTCAGGAGTCGCTCCGACTGAACTCGAAGACTCAGGAGTCACTCCAACTGAACTCAAAGACTCAAGGAGTCGCTCCAACTGAACTCAAAGACTCAAGGAGTCGCTCCAACTGAACTCAAAGACTCAAGGAGTCGCTCCAACTGAACTCAAAGACTCAAGGACTACTCCGACTGAACTCAAAGACTCAAGGAGTCGCTCCAACTGAACTCAAAGACTCAAGGAGTCACTCTGACTGAACTCAAAGACTCAAGGATTCGCTCCAAATGAACTCAAAGACTCAAGGAGTCACTCCGACTGAACTCAAAGACTCAAGGAGTCACTCCAACTGAACTCAAAGACTCAAGGAGTCACTCTGACTGAACTCAAAGACTCAAGGATTCGCTCCAAATGAACTCAAAGACTCAAGGAGTCACTCCGACTGAACTCAAAGACTCAAGGAGTCACTCCAACTGAACTCAAAAACTCAAGGAGTACTCCGACTGAACTCAAAGACTCAAGGATTCGCTCCAAATGAACTCAAAGACTCAAGGAGTCGCTCGACTGAACTCAAAGACTCAAGGAGTCACTCTGACTGAACTCAAAGACTCAAGGATTCGCTCCGACTGAACTCAAAGACTCAAGGAGTCACTCTGACTGAACTCAAAGACTCAAGGAGTCGCTCCGACTGAACTCAAAGACTCAAGGAGTCACTCCGACTGAACTCAAAGACTCAAGGAGTCGCTCCGACTGAACTCAAAGACTCAAGGAGTCGCTCCGACTGAACTCAAAGACTCAAGGAGTCGCTCCGACTGAACTCGAAGACTCAAGGAGTACTCCGACTGAACTCAAAGACTCAAGGAGTCGCTCCGACTGAACTCAAAGACTCAAGGAGTCGCTCCGACTGAACTCGAAGACTCAAGGAGTCACTCCAACTGAACTCAAAGACTCAGGAGTCGCTCCAACTGAACTCAAAGACTCAAGGAGTCGCTCCAACTGAACTCAAAGACTCAAGGAGTCGCTCCAACTGAACTCAAAGACTCAAGGACTACTCCGACTGAACTCAAAGACTCAAGGAGTCGCTCCAACTGAACTCAAAGACTCAAGGAGTCGCTCCAACTGAACTCAAAGACTCAAGGAGTCACTCCGACTGAACTCAAAGACTCAAGGAGTCGCTCCGACTGAACTCGAAGACTCAAGGAGTACTCGACTGAACTCAAAGACTCAAGGAGTCGCTCCAACTGAACTCAAAGACTCAAGGAGTCGCTCCAACTGAACTCAAAGACTCAAGGAGTCGCTCCAACTGAACTCAAAGACTCAAGGAGTACTCTGACTGAACTCAAAGACTCAAGGAGTCGCTCCAACTGAACTCAAAGACTCAAGGAGTCGCTCCAACTGAACTCAAAGACTCAAGGAGTACTCCGACTGAACTCAAAGACTCAAGGAGTCGCTCCAACTGAACTCAAAGACTCAAGGAGTCGCTCCGACTGAACTCAAAGACTCAAGGAGTCACTCCGACTGAACTCAAAGACTCAAGGAGTCGCTCCGACTGAACTCGAAGACTCAAGGAGTACTCCGACTGAACTCAAAGACTCAAGGAGTCGCTCCAACTGAACTCAAAGACTCAAGGAGTCGCTCCGACTGAACTCAAAGACTCAAGGAGTCACTCCGACTGAACTCAAAGACTCAAGGAGTCGCTCCGACTGAACTCGAAGACTCAAGGAGTACTCCGACTGAACTCAAAGACTCAAGGAGTCGCTCCAACTGAACTCAAAGACTCAAGGAGTCGCTCCAACTGAACTCAAAGACTCAAGGAGTCGCTCCAACTGAACTCAAAGACTCAAGGAGTACTCCGACTGAACTCAAAGACTCAAGGAGTCGCTCCGACTGAACTCAAAGACTCAAGGAGTCGCTCCAACTGAACTCAAAGACTCAAGGAGTCGTTTCGACTGAACTCAAAGACTCAAGGAGTCGCTCCGACTGAACTCAAAGACTCAAGGAGTCGCTCCGACTGAACTCAAAGACTCAAGGAGTCGCTCCGACTGAACTCAAAGACTCAAGGAGTCGCTCCAACTGAACTCAAAGACTCAAGGAGTCACTCTGACTGAACTCAAAGACTCAAGGATTCGCTCCAAATGAACTCAAAGACTCAAGGAGTCACTCCGACTGAACTCAAAGACTCAAGGAGTCACTCCAACTGAACTCAAAGACTCAAGGAGTCACTCTGACTGAACTCAAAGACTCAAGGATTCGCTCCAAATGAACTCAAAGACTCAAGGAGTCACTCCGACTGAACTCAAAGACTCAAGGAGTCACTCCAACTGAACTCAAAGACTCAAGGAGTACTCCGACTGAACTCAAAGACTCAAGGATTCGCTCCAAATGAACTCAAAGACTCAAGGAGTCGCTCCGACTGAACTCAAAGACTCAAGGAGTCACTCTGACTGAACTCAAAGACTCAAGGATTCGCTCCGACTGAACTCAAAGACTCAAGGAGTCACTCTGACTGAACTCAAAGACTCAAGGAGTCGCTCCGACTGAACTCAAAGACTCAAGGAGTCACTCCGACTGAACTCAAAGACTCAAGGAGTCGCTCGACTGAACTCAAAGACTCAAGGAGTCGCTCCGACTGAACTCAAAGACTCAAGGAGTCGCTCCGACTGAACTCGAAGACTCAAGGAGTACTCGACTGAACTCAAAGACTCAAGGAGTCGCTCCGACTGAACTCAAAGACTCAAGGAGTCGCTCCGACTGAACTCAAGACTCAAGGAGTCACTCCAACTGAACTCAAAGACTCAAGGAGTCGCTCCAACTGAACTCAAAGACTCAAGGAGTCGCTCCAACTGAACTCAAAGACTCAGGAGTCGCTCAACTGAACTCAAAGACTCAAGGACTACTCCGACTGAACTCAAAGACTCAAGGAGTCGCTCCAACTGAACTCAAAGACTCAAGGAGTCGCTCCAACTGAACTCAAAGACTCAAGGAGTCACTCCGACTGAACTCAAAGACTCAAGGAGTCGCTCCGACTGAACTCGAAGACTCAAGGAGTACTCCGACTGAACTCAAAGACTCAAGGAGTCGCTCCAACTGAACTCAAAGACTCAAGGAGTCGCTCCAACTGAACTCAAAGACTCAAGGAGTCGCTCCAACTGAACTCAAAGACTCAAGGAGTACTCTGACTGAACTCAAAGACTCAAGGAGTCGCTCCAACTGAACTCAAAGACTCAAGGAGTCGCTCCAACTGAACTCAAAGACTCAAGGAGTACTCGACTGAACTCAAAGACTCAAGGAGTCGCTCCAACTGAACTCAAAGACTCAAGGAGTCGCTCCGACTGAACTCAAAGACTCAAGGAGTCACTCCGACTGAACTCAAAGACTCAAGGAGTCGCTCCGACTGAACTCGAAGACTCAAGGAGTACTCCGACTGAACTCAAAGACTCAAGGAGTCGCTCCAACTGAACTCAAAGACTCAAGGAGTCGCTCCGACTGAACTCAAAGACTCAAGGAGTCACTCCGACTGAACTCAAAGACTCAAGGAGTCGCTCCGACTGAACTCGAAGACTCAAGGAGTACTCCGACTGAACTCAAAGACTCAAGGAGTCGCTCCAACTGAACTCAAAGACTCAAGGAGTCGCTCCAACTGAACTCAAAGACTCAAGGAGTCGCTCCAGCTGAACTCAAAGACTCAAGGAGTACTCCTGAACTCAAAGACTCAAGGAGTCGCTCCGACTGAACTCAAAGACTCAAGGAGTCGCTCCAACTGAACTCAAAGACTCAAGGAGTCGTTTCGACTGAACTCAAAGACTCAAGGAGTCGCTCCGACTGAACTCAAAGACTCAAGGAGTCGCTCCGACTGAACTCAAAGACTCAAGGAGTCGCTCCGACTGAACTCAAAGACTCAAGGAGTCGCTCCAACTGAACTCAAAGACTCAAGGAGTCGCTCCGACTGAACTCAAAGACTCAAGGAGTCACTCTGACTGAACTCAAAGACTCAAGGAGTCGCTCCTTACAAAAAAACAGCAAGTAACAAAACAAATTAAACGTGCTGATCATACCGTGTGAAGCGGACGCCGCAGGCCGTGCACTGGAACGGTTTCTCGCCCGTGTGTGTCCTCATGTGACGTGGCAGCTTTCCCGCTCCATGGATGATCTTCTGGCAGACGGGACACTGCTGTGGCGTCTGTGACTTCCTCTTCCTGCCGCTTCCGGCTGCTGCTCCGCCCCCTCCTCCATCCCCCTGTTGTGATTGGCTGTGGTGGGGCGTGGCCCGCCCCTGCAGACCAGACTCCTCCTCCTCTGAGGGTGTGTCTTCGGGTCTGTAGGGGATCAGGGTGGCTTCATTTGGCCAGTGCGCTCCTCCGTTCCTAAGCAGGCCTCGGTGGGCCTGTCCGGTGGGCGGAGGGTTTCCTTCTCGGCCCTGCGTGGAAGCAGGCCGTACTCTGGCGTGTCCTCAGACGCGGGTGCCATGAAACTCACCGGTCTGGCAGGGGATACGGCTCGGGCCACGGAGCAGCGGTCCTGCTTGCGGCGGGATGGCAGCCGCTCCGCCTCCTTCACGGGGTCCGTGGGATCGTCGTCCGCCTCGCCCAGAATGTCCCTGCAGGCGTCTGCCACGCACTGGATGCCCAGCAGCTGCGCGCCCTTCAGAACCTCCCTCATGCCCGAGCTGCGGATGGTCAGCGTGGCGGTGTAGGCGAACTCCAGCAGCGCGGCCAGCGCATCGGGCGACACACAGTCCAGCTGGCACACGCTGCAGCTGTCGCCCACGCCCTCGCCACCCTCCTCGCCCTCCTCCGCTCCGAACAGACGCCGGAAGTACAGGCTTACGGCGGCCATCACGGAGCGGTGGGTGGGGTATCGTGCCCCGCGTGAGGTCAGCGTGAGGTCGCAGAGCAGCCCGGTCCGCCGCTGCGCATTGAGACGGGACAGCAGCTCATTGCTGTGCTCCGGGAAGGGGATCCCGATTAGACCGTCCTCTCCTGGAGACATCGCCACCTGCAGGCACAGAGGAAACACGCGTGAGCGCTTGCTGCTTTACACAACAGGCTAAATCAATTCAGAGATTTTGGGCAACTTGGGCTTTAGGCAAGTTTATTTATATAGCACATTTCATACACAAGGGCAATTCAAAGTGCTTTACATAAGAAATAAGAATTCAAAATAAAACAAGGATATTAAAACAGTTGTAAAGAGAATTTAAGAAATAAAATGCGGATAAAAAGATCCCTATCTGCCTGATTCTCTAAATGCGGTCACTTTACATAAAGTCCTTTTTCAGACTAGTGGAAAATAATACATGCAAAACACACAAAAGTGTTTATCTCTTAGCGTCTGTAGATCTTTAAAGGTGACGGGTTTGAGTCAGAAATCTCCGCCAGCAGCTCAACACACACCAGACTTTACAGGTTTATTCATATCTATATTCTGAAGGTATGTTCATATGTGACCCTGGGCCACAAAAGCAGTCATAAACTGAAAAGATAATCTCTCCACTGATGTGTGGTTTGTTAGGACAATATTTATGACAACTATTTGAAAATCTGGAGGGTGCAAAAAATCTAAATATTGAGAAAATCTCCTTTAAAGGAGTCCAGATGAACTCCTAAGCAATGCATATTACTACTAATAATACATTTATGATATATTTACGGTAGGACATTTATTGAATATCTTCTTGGAACATGATCTTAATATCCTGATGATTTTTGGCATCAAAGAAAAATACAATGCATTATTGGCTATCGCCCCAGATATACCCGTGAGACGCAGGACTGCTGTTGAGCCTTTAATATGTCAACAAATCAAACAAGACTTATGAAACTCGTTCAGATTTCTGTTCTGGAAAATATGCAAATGAGTGCATATTTGATTAGAGAGTGCCTTATTTGGATATTTAAACAGAACATTTCAGAAAGCTTTTATGAAAAAAGCATTCAATCAACTGGGAAAATATGATGATGATGATGATTTCTAGAAGTAGATTTTTTAACCTGCCTCAAAAACACATTTCCAGGTTTCTCAGAAGCAGAACTCGTCATAGTTCTAGACTGGCGAACGGAAACTACAAGAAATATTTTTTTTGTTCCCATTTGTAGCAAAAGAGTAAAAAAATCCATGATAGCGTTTTCCGACAGAGGAGAAAAATATTGAGAGATGTGGCGGTCAGAAGAGAAGTCCGCACACAGCTAGAGAAGCGTATCTGATCAGGGTTTCGTCATGCGGCCTTCATCAGGCATTGTTTTCAAACAGGAAGTTACACAGACAAACTTAAGACACAAAGCAACCAATGAAGCATCGCTGCAGTGAACAATCGGTGGTCAGAAGGAAGAAAGATGTCGAATTTGCAGTCAGTCACAGGAGTTTTCTGTCATTTAACACAAACTATAGCGTTATAAATGTAGGTCCAAACTGGTGTGTCGAGCAGAATGAAACAGAAGTTCAAACACGCTCCTTGTCTACCATTGTCTGGACAAACAGGTCACACCTGACCTACTCAAACAAACTCAATGCAATGCAAGAATTACACACAACCTTGAAATATTGAAGCTGAAATAAATGCCATGTCTGTTGGTGGATGACTAGTCAACCATCCCTAATCTGATTCAGAAATACTAATCACACACACAAGCACACCTCTTGCTTTTTACTTCATGTGATGGAGGATTTTAATAAAGGCTTAAACGTTTCGCAGGCCTCCTCCCTAACGCAAAACGCTAATTTAGGACACACCCAATCCAGCAAGCAGGATCAACGGATCAGAGCGACAGAGAGAGAGAGACGGAAAGAGAGAGAGCATCTGCATGCATGAG
>CM040926.1:42178068-42180568 GCA_023029165.1 Gobiocypris rarus | reverse complement strand
GGATCTCCTGCGTTCCTCCACTGTCCCAATAACACACAGTGATCCCACACTTACACCTGGAGTCTGGATCAGCTGAACAGTCTCTTCACAAGGAAAAGTTCTATGAAATCATTGCTACTGAATGTCACTCAGCAGCTTCATAAACATTTTGCTTTGTTTATTAATAATACAATTTTTGGCATTGCAGCAAGAAAACATTTCTGACAGAATCTCAGGAGCGTCCTGTCTTTCCCAGAAGCGGAGAAAGCCTGTGGAATCTGTCCTGTCAGGAGCTGATGTAGAAGAGCTGCCATTATCATCTGCAGAACTCCACATCAAGGACTCGTTTAAACCGGGTCCGTTTGGAAAAACCATAACAGCACAAACGCTGATCCATTACAGGACATTTATATTTACAGGACAGACAATAACAGTTTCAAACTTCTTTAAATACTGCTCCTCATTACAAAAAGTGCTGAAACTCTACATTTTGTTATTAATTTATATATTACAAAGCTTTAAAATCAGGACAATTCTGCTTTGTGCTTTTTAACAGAACTTTACATTTATATTTATCACAAAACATTTTTATTTTCCATGACAGGATGACGGTTTAAAGACCAGAAACTTCATTCATTTAAAGAAATGAATTCAGTTCAGCCAAACGGATCATCATTTACTCGCCCTGGCGTTTCTTCTCTGAAACAAACATGGAGATATATTTAAAAATGCCTCAGAGTGTTTGTCCATGCAGTGAAAGTCTAAAGTTGTTCAGTTCCCTAATGTTCCCTTCAAAATCAGAAAGGCTTGAACGACCAACTACTGCTCCAAAAACGTACAAATGAATTAAAGAAATGTAAAGCGAGCGCGTGTGATTGTAGCACGAGATCCAGACGGCTGTCCTGAATCACCAGCTCAAACACATGAAACACAGTGAATCAGCTTTCTTACAAAACACACACACACACACACACACACACAGGCCTAGGATTAACCCCCTTCAGCCCGATGACAAACGGCATACAGTAAAGAGACGCTCATTCTGACAAGAATCACCCACTTCTTTCTGCTCCTCGCTCTTTCTTTTCTCATGTTCTCCGTCACACTTTCATCACGACTCTCGCTCAAACACGCTACAGGATTGAGGTATTAAAGTCAAGTCAACTTCATTTATATAGCGCTTTTACAATGACGATTGATTCAAAACAGCTTCACAGGAAAATATTGCAACACAATTTTATTCGGCTACGTTTGCTTTGGAGAAAACGGTGATGTCATCAGCTCATTTCAAGTTATCATATAGTGATAATTAGGGCAGATCAGAGATATAGCTGATATAGTTCATTAGTTTAGTAATTTTTTTTTTTTGGATATTTAGTTAAAAATAAAGACCAAAATGTTAGTGTCCCCAACTGAGCAAGCCAAGCAGAGGAGACAAGCTGTATAGAGACGTGTTCAACAGCAGCGGTGTATTCAGAGCGGCATCACTGAACAATATTGCATTCAACAACACACACCTAGAGACGCACACATGAGCGGTGTGTAATTTCACTTGGTCTGAGTGATTCTGTGAAGACAGGCGGACGCATGGAAATAAAATATCTGTGATCTGAGTGTGTTTTCTGTTTGTGTCACAGCGGATTCTCACGTCCCACTGCAGCTCTGACAGCTCACCGGTGTTCTTCCCCTCGCTCAATACGACAATACGGTTTCCTCACCGCGCTCATGACAATAGTGTGTGTGTGTGTGTGTGTGTGTATGTTTACAGAGGAAAATAAGTATTTGAACACCCTGCTATTTTGCAAGTTCTCCTACTTAGAAATCACGGAGGGTCTGAAATTGTCATCATAGGTGCATGTCCACTGTGAGAGACATAATCTCAATCCAGAAATCACAATATATAATTTTTTAACTATTTAATTGTATGATACAGCTGCAAATAAGTATTTGAACACCTGTCTATCAGCTTCTGACCCTCAAAGACCTGTTAGTCTGCCTTTAAAATGTCCACCTCCCCTCCATTTATTATCCTGAATTAGATGCACCTGCTTGAGATCGTTATCTGCATAAAGTCACCTGTCCAGCCCATACAATCAGTAAGAGTCCAAATACTAACATGGCCAAGACCAAAGAGCTGTCCAAACACACTAGAGACAAACCTGTACACCTCCACACGGCTGGAAAGGGCTACGGGGAAACTGCCAAGCAGCTTGGAGAATAAAGCTCCACTGTTGGAGCAATCATTAGAACATGGAAGAAGATAAACATGACTGTCAATCTGTCAATCATGACCCGGACTGGGGCTCCATGCAAGATCTCACCTCGTGGGGTCTCAATGATCCGTAGAAAGGTGAGAAATCAGCCCAGAACTACACGGGAGGAGCTGGTCAATGACCTGAAAAGAGCTGGGACCACCGTTTCCAAGGTTTCTGTTGGTAATACACTAAGACATCGTGGTTTGAAATCATGCATGGCACGGAAGGATCCCCTGCTTAAACCAGCACATGTCCAGGCCCGTCTG
>CM040926.1:42158068-42170568 GCA_023029165.1 Gobiocypris rarus | reverse complement strand
GAGCAATGCATATTACTACTAATAATACATTTATGATATATTTACGGTAGGACATTTACTAAATATCTTCATGGAACATGATCTTAATATCCTGAGGATTTTTGGCATCAAAGAAAAATGGATAATTTTGTTGTTGGCTATCGCCGCAGATATACCCGTGAGATCCGGACTGGTGCTGGGCTCCGGGGTCACGGATATATACACTGAAAAAATACCGTATAATCTTCATCATCAGGGTCACTGATGCAGTGTGGTGTTAAAGATCCTATCAACCCTGGATTCAGACCGGATGATATTGTGCTTGTCTCATATTTGATGAAGTTTAGCCGTTTGAAGCGATTCCTGTTGAATAAAGCGCTGGAGAAATAAAGCTGCACTCAAGTTAAACACTTTAAAAAGGCCAAGAACACGACTCTGGCTCTCTGCACGAGAAGAGAAGAAGAAAGCCACGCAGAGAGGAAAGAATCTGGGCTCTGAGATTTGAGGAAAAATCCCACAGTCTAAAAACAGCAAACGGGCCACTTTCCTCTGTCTAAATACAGACGTGTTCTTCGAAAACACACAAGAAACGCAGCGAGTGGGAGAGTGTGTGTGTGTGTGTGTGTGTGTGTGCAGATCCACAGACAGATTGAAAGAGTGCGGTGGAGGGGAAACGACAGGAAGCAGAAGAAGAGCATGAAATCCGAGTTGTGGATTGAGTGAGGAGGGGGAGTGATGTGTCAGAGAGAGAACGAGAGCAAGAGGAAGAGGAGGAGGCTGGTGTAAACAGAAGCAGAAACAGGGTGAGAGTGGGAGAGAGATAAAGACACAGGAAACCGCCTTTGCAGTGTGTGTGTGTGTGTGTGTGTGTGTGTCTATTCAGCAGAAACACAGGCTGATGTTGTCGCTTCACAGTGTTTTTAGAAATGCCACATATGAACTCTTGTTGGTTAAATCGAGGAGTTTCCAAAGACACTTTATTGTTTAGATCAATGAACAGGTGATTCTTTACATCAGCTCACAGGAAAAGTTCTCTCAAAGTTATGAACAAACGTTCTTCCAGTGTACAGTGAATGATACAATGTAACGTTCTCATAACGCTTTGAAGAATGATACAATGTAACGCTTCTCATAACGCTTGAAGAATGATACAATGTAACGCTTCCCATAACGCTTGAAGAATGATACAATGTAACATTCTCATAACGCTTGAAGAATGATACAATGTAACGTTACCATAACGCTTTGAAGAATGATACAATGTAACGTTCCCATAACGTTTGAAGAATGATACAATGTAACGTCCTCATAACGTTTGAAGAATGATACAATGTAACGTCCTCATAACGTTTGAAGAATGATACAATGTAACGTTCTCATAACGTTTGAAGAATGATACAATGTAACGCTTCCCATAACGCTTGAAGAATGATACAATGTAACATTCTCATAACGCTTGAAGAATGATACAATGTAACGCTACCATAACGCTTTGAAGAATGATACAATGTAACGTTCCCATAACGTTTGAAGAATGATACAATATAACGTTCTCATAACGTTTGAAGAATGATACAATGTAACGTTCTCATAACGTTTGAAGAATGATACAATGTAACGCTCATAACGCTTGAAGAATGATACAATGTAACGCTTCTCATAACGCTTGAAGAATGATACAATGTAACGCGTTCTCATAACGCTTTGAAGAATGATACAATGTAACGTTCTCATAACGCTTTGAAGAATGATACAATGTAACGCTCCCATAACGCTTGAAGAATGATACAATGTAACGCTACCATAACGCTTGAAGAATGACACAATGTAACGCTCCCATAACGCTTGAAGAATGATACAATGTAACGCCTCATAACGCTTTGAAGAATGATACAATGTAACGTTACCATAACGCTTGAAGAATGATACAATGTAACGCTTCCCATAACGCTTTGAAGAATGATACAATGTAACGCTCCCATAACGCTTGAAGAATGATACAATGTAACGCTCATAACGCTTGAAGAATGACACAATGTAACGCTCCCATAACGCTTTGAAGAATGATACAATGTAACGTTCTCATAACGTTTGAAGAATGATACAATATAACGCTTCTCATAACGCTTTGAAGAATGACACAATGTAACGCTTCCCATAACGCTTGAAG
Source organism: Gobiocypris rarus (assembly GCA_023029165.1). Taxonomy (NCBI): domain Eukaryota; kingdom Metazoa; phylum Chordata; class Actinopteri; order Cypriniformes; family Gobionidae; genus Gobiocypris; species Gobiocypris rarus. Next base: position 42,168,419 of record CM040926.1, on the reverse strand, counting down.
AATGATACAATGTAACGCTCATAACGCTTGAAGAATGACACAATGTAACGTTCTCATAACGCTTGAAGAATGACACAATGTAACGCTCCCATAACGCTTGAAGAATGACACAATGTAACGCTTCCCATAACGCTTTGAAGAATGACACAATGTAACGCCTCATAACGCTTTGAAGAATGATACAATATAACGCTCATAACGCTTTGAAGAATGATACAATATAACGCTTCTCATAACGCTTGAAGAATGATACAATGTAACGTTACCATAACGCTTGAAGAATGATACAATGTAACGCTTCCCATAACGCTTTGAAGAATGATACAATGTAACGCCTCATAACGCTTGAAGAATGATACAATGTAACGCTCCCATAACGCTTTGAAGAATGATACAATGTAACGCTTCTCATAACGCTTGAAGAATGATACAATGTAACGCGTTCTCATAACGCTTTGAAGAATGACACAATGTAACGCTCCCATAACGCTTTGAAGAATGATACAATGTAACGCCCTCATAACGCTTGAAGAATGATACAATGTAACGCTTCCCATAACGCTTTGAAGAATGATACAATGTAACGCTCCCATAACGCTTGAAGAATGACACAATGTAACGCTTCCCATAACGCTTTGAAGAATGATACAATATAACGTCCTCATAACGTTTGAAGAATGATACAATATAACGTCCTCATAACGTTTGAAGAATGATACAATGTAACGCTTCCCATAACGTTTGAAGAATGATACAATGTAACGTTCCCATAACGTTTGAAGAATGATACAATATAACGTCTTCATAACGTTTGAAGAATGATACAATGTAACGTTCTCATAACGTTTGAAGAATGATACAATATAACGTCTTCATAACGTTTGAAGAATGATACAATATAACGCCTCATTCCCATAACCAAGAAATAATGTTTTTTTTAAACAGATGTTTTGAACCTTCATGGAACATTCAGAAATAACGTTTTCACAACCCAACACGAACATTAGGGGAAAATTCTGTTAGCTGGAGATGAACTCGTCTTTACAGTAAGGTTACAGTTATTTGTTAACATTAGTTAATGAATGAACTAAGAATGAGCAATATCGTCTTACAGCATTTATCTGACACTACCTTTATTGTTTGTTAATAAAAATGCTCATGTTTTTGCATTAAAGGCAGCTGCAGAAATCTGAAGTTATTCCCATCAGTGTTCATTTATAAAGCACATAAAAACAACTGAAACACTGCACAATGAGCGAAAGATATCAGCAGAACACACACACAAACTCAATGCGATCAAACATAATGAAGGAGTGTGAAAGAAGAGCTGAAAGGCAGGCGTTTCTCACACAGGTCTGAGGGCGACCCACAGAGGGCGGCACTGAACGCTCAGCTCATCCTGAAAACCACAGCAACTAATATTTTCTTGATATTCTTGAGAGGATTTTTACAATTGCTAGCACACGTTTCTCAACACTCAGCACAACAGAAATCTATGTGAGCTAAACCGAGGATCATTTATCAATGTTTCGGCACAAAAGGCACTCAATGAAGATCTTTCAAATCACAAGAATTCATTTCTCACTCAAACACAAACATCAGCAAAACTTGTGCCTTCACGTTCAAGACCTAACAAAACACATACATTAATAAGATACACATTTCTACAGTAATACCATGATGAAATATCCCTATTCTAAACCTAATGCTGTCAAAACTGGATGAAACTGAACACCTTCACAAGTGTTAGAGTATTAGTTTCACTATCATCCAATCAGAAGAGGAGTAACTGTGTCCGGTAATGTAAATATAGATCATAAACTACAGTGAATTAGAAACATAAGAGTGCCATTCTGGTTTTATAAAGACATTTTAGAAAAGAAAACATGGTATAATTCTGTCTCTGTTAGTGTTTTAGGTGTGTGTCTGAGTGATGTGTGTGTCTGTTGTGAGACATGAAGTGTTTAGGTTCAGTAAAATTAGTTTTTGCATGCATATTTTTTTAAGTAAATTCACATAAAGTCGCTTTACCTTGGCCAGGTAAAGGTTGAGTAATTATTACATAGTTGAAGTTTTACTCAATCAATATAAGAATCAAACCACGCTTTAAAAGCGTGAATAACACTGTAGTTAGTGTGTAAACCCACATAAACTCATTTAAAGTTAAGAAATGTAAAGTTTAAGTGAGCAGAACTTGCAGATTTTTATTCTGTACATTTGAATTGCTCTAAACTTGAAATATTTGATAATTCATACATATAACTAAATATCATGTAATCGCAAAGCATGCTGGGAAATCCCAGCCCAGTTTAAATTTAAGTTTGTCTAAGTGAAGAGAAGCAAGCTCATGAAAGCTCAAATGTGTTCATTACAGCTCATTAGAGTCGGGTCATTATTCTGAGCGTTTGACATCACATCTACATAACAGAAGTAAAGCGGAGACCTCAACTCTCGATAGTTTTGAAGTATGAATTTGTAATTTAGAGTAGAAAATTAGCTCCAAATGTCAGAAAATGGCAAATACTAAACCTAACAACGAAAGCAATGATTAAACCGGGGCGAACAAGGTAACACTTGATACTTTTGTCCCGCTATTATATATAAAAGAGAGTTGAGGTCTCCTATATATATTTATATATATAATGCATATTATGCTAATTTTATTTTATTTTTATATTGTTGAAAACTGAATTTTTATATTGTTGAAAACTGTTGTATTTTATAACTGTTGAAAAAAATGCATAAAATGGATTGAGAAAAATATTCTAGACGATTCTGTCAATACAAATATTTACAATGCACAAATAAATATAAAATTACTTTTGCAAAGATAAAGGACAAAATATGTTTGCGGTTACATATGATGTACATTTAATAAAAACAAGAGTAACACAAATAAATCTAGCTTGTGTTGTCTTTCAGTTAAAAGTGAAATTACACATTTTGTACAAAATACAGAACACACTTGTGAGTTATTAAAATATATCTCTGTCTAAAACATTATCTTATAAAAAGATGTTTTCCCCTACAGCTGGCCAAAGCTCAATACTCAAGCCCCAGTGCATGATGGGAACACCAGTATCAGAAAACGTCAGAACGTTGATTTTTACGCCTTAAATGTCTACAAGCTTGAATTGAGTACTAATGTAGAATTTAATTTGTTTTTTAATTCTTGCCTGAACTAACATTCATGCGTCTGGATGTGAACTGAAGCTGAAAGATCAAATAAAGTGAAGTTTTAAAAAAATTACCAAAGTATTGATGGGAAAAATCAGACACATTTTAAGTACACTCAACTTGGATAGCGCACATGTGTGTGTGTGTCTCAATAACTTATTTTGATTTGATAAAGCATAACTTATTGATCATATAATCTTTACAGTAGATCCGTCACATATCAGACCGAAACCCTTTACACGTGTAGATCCGTCACACGTCAGACAGAAACACTTTACACACGTGTAGATCCGTCACACGTCAGACAGAAACACTTTACACACGTGTAGATCTGTCACGTATCAGACCGAAACCCTTTACACATGTGTAGATCCGTCACGTGTCAGGCATAAACACTTTACACACGTGTAGATCCGTCACGTATCAGACCGAAACCCTTTACACACGTGTAGATCCGTCACGTGTCAGGCATAAACACTTTACACACGTGTAGATCCGTCACGTGTCAGGCATAAACACTTTACACACGTGTAGATCTGTCACGTATCAGACCGAAACCCTTTACACACGTGTAGATCCGTCACACGTCAGACAGAAACACTTTACACACGTGTAGATCCGCACACGCAGACAGAAACACTTTACACACGTAGACCCGCCACGCCAGACAGAAACACTTTACACACGGTAGATCCGCCACGCCAGACAGAAACACTTTACACACGTGTAGATCCGTCACACGTCAGACAGAAACACTTTACACACGTGTAGATCCGTCACACGTCAGACAGAAACACTTTACACACGCGTAGATCTGTCACGTATCAGGCATAAACACTTTACACACGTGCAGATCCGTCACGTGTCAGGCAGAAACACTTTACACACGTGTAGATCCGTCACGTATCAGACAGAAACACTTTACACACGTGTAGATCAGTCACGCGTCAGACAGAAACACTTTACACACGTGTAGATCCGTCACGCGTCAGACAGAAACACTTTACACACAGGTAGATCCGTCACGTCAGACAGAAACACTTTACACACGCAGGTAGATCCGCCACGTCAGACAGAAACACTTTACACACGTGTAGATCCGCCACGTATCAGACAGAAACACTTTACACACGTGTAGATCGTCACGTCAGACAGAAACACTTTACACACGCAGATCCGTCACGCCAGACAGAAACACTTTACACACGTGTAGATCCGTCACATGTCAGACAGAAACACTTTACACACGTGTAGATCCGTCACATGTCAGACAGAAACACTTTACACACGTGTAGATCCGTCACGCGTCAGACAGAAACACTTTACACACGTGTAGATCCGTCACGCGTCAGACAGAAACACTTTACACACGGTAGATCCACATGTCAGACAGAAACACTTTACACACGTGTCGATCCGTCACATGTCAGACAGAAACACTTTACACACGTGTAGATCCGTCACATGTCAGACAGAAACACTTTACACACGTGTAGATCCGTCACATGTCAGACAGAAACACTTTACACACGTGTCGATCCGTCACATGTCAGACAGAAACACTTTACACACGTGTAGATCCGTCACATGTCAGACAGAAACACTTTACACACGTGTAGATCCGTCACATGTCAGACAGAAACACTTTACACACGATCCGTCACATGTCAGACAGAAACACTTTACACACGTGTAGATCCGTCACATGTCAGACAGAAACACTTTACACACGTGTAGATCCGTCACATGTCAGACAGAAACACTTTACACACGTGTAGATCGGTCACGCATCAGACAGAAACACTTTACACACGTGTAGATCCGTCACATGTCAGACAGAAACACTTTACACACGTGTAGATCCGTCACATGTCAGACAGAAACACTTTACACACGTGTAGATCCGTCACATGTCAGACAGAAACACTTTACACACGTGTAGATCCGTCACGCATCAGACCGTCACCGCGAGGAGAATCAAACCAACCAATCCAGAGACGCTACAAAAGTGCCAATTTTATATTAAAGGTGCACAAGTTCTGATATGATTTATGTTTTTGTTTGTTTTTTACATCACAATGACCAGCTGTTTTAAAAGGAGTGTGTAGACTTCTTATCACACGGTCCCATCTGAGCAGTCGGATTATGATTATGACACACATATGATTATGATTTGACACAGTATGATGGCTTTAGTTTGGCTGATGACCCTGTGGATGTTTGAGACATTATACCATCGTTTCTGTCCCACATGTAAATTCCACATCATCAGATAATAAAAGCATTTAAGTGTAACAGAGTTTGCATTCTGATGGGAAAAAATGTATACTGGAAAAAATACATTATAATAAGACAAGAATAAGTAAAGTGTTTTTGGCACTTTTTTTAAGTGTTGTGTGTGTGTGTGTGGGTGTGTTTGAGTCTCAGAGTGTGTGTGTGTGTGTGTGAGAGAGAGAGAGAGAGAGAGTATGTGAGTGAGTTTGTGAGTGAATCTCAGTGTGTTTGTGTTTGTGTGTGTGTTTGTGTGTGTGTGTGTGTGTGTGTGTGTGTGTGTGTGTGTGTGTGTGTGTGTGTGTGTGTGTGTGTGAGAGAGTCTCAGTGGACTGGTAATCCCTACGGTATGGGGATCTTATAAATCACACTAAGTGATGTTTTTTGAAAAAGTAAAAATGCAGCATGTCTCCTGTGATGGGTAGTGTGTTTGTGTGTGTGTGTGTGTGTGTGTGTGTGTGTGTGTGTGTTTAGGGGCAGTGTAGGGGGATAGAAAATACGGTTTGTACAGTATAAAATGCATTACGCCTATGGAATGTCCCCACAAAACATGGAAACACAACATGTGTGTGTGTGTGTGTGTGAGTCTCAGAGTGTGTGTGTGTGTGTGTGTGTGTGTGTGTGTGTGTTTGTGAGTCTCAGTGTGTTTGTGTTTGTGTGAGTCTCAGAGTGTGTGTGTGTGTGTGAGTCTGTGTGTGTGTGTGTGTGTGTGTGTGTGTGTGTGTGTGTGTGTGTGTTTGTGAGTCTCAGTGTGTTTGTGTGAGTCTCAGAGTGTGTGTGTGTGTGTGTGTGTGTGGTGTGTTTGTGTGAGTGTGTGTGTGTGTGTGTGTGTGTGTGTGTGTGTGTGTGTGTGTGTGTGTGTGTGTGTGTGTGTGTGTGAGTCTCAGTGTGTGTGTGTGTGTGTGTGTGAGAGAGAGTATGTGAGTGAGTCTCAGTGTGTGTGTGTGTGTGTGTGTGTGTGTGTGTGAGTCTCAGTGTGTTTGTGTGAGTCTCAGAGTGTGTGTGTGTGTGTGTGTGTGTGTGTGTGTGTGTGTGAGTCTCAGAGTGTGTGTGTGTGTGTGTGTGTGTGTGTGTGTGAGAGAGAGAGAGAGGTGTCATCAGCAGCATCTCTGTCTGGTTAGCAGTTTCACATTGACCATCATGCTTCTCTGTGGGAACTCAGAGGCGGCGTGATGTTGGACGTATGCTGTGGGTGTTTGTCGTAAAAACATCAGTGTGTTCAGAGTGAAGCTTCGGCCCAGTAAGGGAGGATTTCACTCTTTCATGTGTGTTTGTGTGTGTGAAGATGATGTTGCAAAACCAACAGATCCTCATCTATTTCCTGTTTCTCCTCCGATCTGCAGCAGAAACTCACAGGAGCTCACGGTCGCTGTGATCATATGTTTCACACTAGAACTATAAATGCAAAGTCAAAGCTCTGCCCACACACACACACACACAGACACACACATATGCAAATGCTCTTGATGTGTTAATATGAAGAGTCAGTGTGATACACAAGTGTAATCCGTGCACATCCGATCAGCGATCAAAACCAGTAACATGATTCACAATTCAAATAAATGCATATTCATTCATATTAACTGTAAAAGCAGCAGAAGTGTGTGTGTGTGTGTGTGTGTGTGTGTGTGTGTGTGTGTGTGTGTGTGTGTGTGTGGTGGTCAAGCCAATTTGTCGACGAGTGAAACTTTGCATCAGAATAAGGAAACGCTAATGATTACACTTCCTAAAAGAGCAAACACTCACTGTACTGACACACACACACACACACACACACAAACACACACACACACACACACACACACACACACACACGTCTCCCCTCATCAGTCTCTCTCTCCTCTTGTGACTGCATGAAAGTGAAAACCATATGTGTGATATGGGGAAATTTTTGCATGGCTCCACATGCCCTGAATACAGCATTTACAGGAACAGTGTGTGTGTGTGTGTGTGTGTGGGCGCGCGTGTGGGTGTGTGTTTCGTCTGAGGGTCTTTTTTAGAGGAAGAGGGAAATCCATGAGCCTTCAGTCACAGTTCTGTCAGCATCAGTCATATGACGCTGCTGAAACTCTCACACACACACACACACACACACACACACACACACACACACACACACACACACACACACACACACACACACACACACACACACACACACACACACACACACACACACACACACACACACACACACACACTCACCTCCAGTCCATAAACTCACAGACGCGCTTCTGTCCGTCCGTATCTCTCGCTCTAGTCAATCCTGATGACAAGAAACAGAGTCGAGTCAAAAACTCGGAGTGAGGTCATCAATTTATGAGCATCATGTGTTTATGTAAAAGTGCAACAGCATCATAATAGATTCATAAAGCGTCTAAATCATCACCACGTCTGTCTCCATCGTTTAGACTCTTTTATCAAGTAAACACAAGAATAACTTTGATATTGTTAGTAATATTTCAGCTGCACTGAAGCAGATTTAACTGATTAGCATAATTTATTATTTAAAAAAATGAGTATCAAATATCATCATCCGGTTTATTTGTTCATCTGTCAATCATCATTGCATTATATGTTTACAGATCATAAAACTGAGCATTGCAATAAGACACATTATTGGCAGATACTGATATTTATATGCATCTGTTATACAGTAACATATGGGCCGCCGTTTGTAAAGCGGCTCACGCTGAAAATAACACATTTTATCACATTTAACTTCAAACAATGTTTAAAAAAAATTGACGGTCACTTTTTAGCACATTTACAACAATATTTGTCAACTTAGAGATATTTTAAATAGTTAAATCTAAATTTACATGTTACACCTAAATATTAAATCTAAATTAAATCTAAATGTTTCGGGTGAAACTAAATATTTAACAAATATGCAAATTCAAAATGCAGATAGCTGGAAGTGCCCAAATAAAAGCTTGAGGAGGTCAGTGTGTGTTTATAAGTAACAAATAAAACCATCTTATCCGAGGAAATTGGCTCTTGGACATAGATTATTAAAAACTACAGATCATAAAACTGAGCATTGCAATAAGACACATTATTGGCAGATACTGATATTTATATGCATCTGTTATACAGTAACAATCTTCAGAATGTCATATAAATAATATCAGCATCTGCACAAACGGCATATTTCTGACTTTAAAAACAACCCAAGTTGGGTTGAAAATGGACAAATTCAGCGGTTGGGTTAAATGTTTGCCTGCTGGGTAGTTTAATTTCACTCAAATATTGTTTAAAATGAGCCCAAAGAATGTTGGAAATGAACATGTATTAATATGTTTTATAAATTAACTAATAAGTTTAATGAATAATAATTAAACAATAAATATTTATTAAATTGTTTATTAATACATGTTCACCTTTATTTTTGTTTATTGTATATTTTGATTATTGTTGCTGTCTCTAGTAATTATGTGTCTGATTTTTAATTTCCAACCTATTTTAGTTTCATTTTAAGCCAGCCATACAGTAATATTTAAACAATAGTTGGGTTATATAAACAACCCAACCACTGGGCTAAAACAACCCAACCGCTGGGCTAAAACAACCCAACCGCTGGGCTAAAACAACCCAACCGCTGGGCTAAAACAACCCAACCGCTGGGCTAAAACAACCCAACCGCTGGGCTAAAACAACCCAACCGCTGGGCTAAAACAACCCAACCGCTGGACTAAAACAACCCAACCGCTGGGCTAAAACAACCCAACCGCTGGGCTAAAACAACCCAACCGCTGGACTAAAACAACCCAACCGCTGGGCTAAAACAACCCAACCGCTTGGCTAAAACAACCCAACCGCTGGACTAAAACAACCCAACCGCTGAACTAAAACAACCCAACCGCTGGGCTAAAACAACCCAATCGCTGGACTAAAACAACCCAACCGCTGGGCTAAAACAACCCAACCGCTTGGCTAAAACAACCCAACCGCTGGGCTAAAACAACCCAACCGCTGGACTAAAACAACCCAACCGCTGGACTAAAACAACCCAATCGCTGGGCTAAAACAACCCAACCGCTGGACTAAAACAACCCAACCGCTGGCTAAAAACAACCCAACCGCTTGGCTAAAACAACCCAACCGCTGGATTAAAACAACCCAACCGCTGAACTAAAACAACCCAACCGCTGGGCTAAAACAACCCAACCGCTGGACTAAAACAACCCAACCGCTGGTCTAAAACAACCCAACCGCTGGACTAAAACAACCCAACCGCTGGGCTAAAACAACCCAACCGCTGGACTAAAACAACCCAACCGCTGGACTAAAACAACCCAACCGCTGGGCTAAAACAACCCAACCGCTGGGCTAAAACAACCCAACCGCTGGGCTAAAACAACCCAACCGCTGGATTAAAACAACCCAACCGCTGAACTAAAACAACCCAACCGCTGGGCTAAAACAACCCAACCGCTGGGCTAAAACAACCCAACCGCTGGACTAAAACAACCCAACCGCTGGGCTAAAACAACCCAATCGCTGGACTAAAACAACCCAACCGCTGGGTTAGGATTATATGAGCCATAGACAAATATCCTGTAGAACACATTATTGGCATTACCTGTGATACTGTAATATCAGCACAAACTGCATAACTCTCGCTATATGCGCCAGAAACGCCTCAAATATCAAAGTAAACATGCATTAGATGTGATATTCCCTGTCAGAGGATCCAGTGTCGGCGGAGGAACCGCGTCATCACCGACCGGCAGAATTACCTGAGTAATTAAGTTACTATGACAACGGCCGGGTGTGTGTGTGTGTGTGTGTGTGTGTGTTTGGGGGGTCTGAGAATTAATTATGACTGACAGCAGGTGAGAGTCTAATTGGACTATAGGACTGATTAAACACAAAAACACACTGCGGTCCGTCAAAAACG
>CM040926.1:42125568-42153068 GCA_023029165.1 Gobiocypris rarus | reverse complement strand
TTTCCATGGCGAGCAGCTCATCCAAGCCTTACATCACCAAGAGCAATGCAAAGCGTGGGATGCAGTGGGGTAAAGCACGCCACCACTGGACTCTAGAGCAGTGAGACGTGTTCTCTGAGTGACCAATCAAGCTTCTCCGCCTGACCATCCCATGGACGAGTCTGGGTTTGGGGGTTGCCAGGGAACGGGACTTGCCTGACTGCATTGTGCCGAGTGTAAAGTTTGGTGGAGGGGGGATTATGGGGTGGCGTTGTTTTTCAGGGGTTGGCCCCTTAGTTCCAGTGAAAGGAACTCTTAATGCTTCACCAAGACATTTTGGACAATTTCATGCTCCCAACTTTGTGGGATCAGTTTGGGGACGGCCCCTTCCTGTCCCAACATGACTGCGCTCCAGTGCACAAAGCATCGCTCCATAAAGACATGGATGAGCGAGTTTGGTGTGGAGGAACTGGACTGGCCTGCACAGAGTCCTGACCTCATCCCGATAGAACACCTTTGGGATGAATTAGAGCGGAGACTGCGAGCCAGGCCTTCTCGTCCAACATCAGTGCCTGACCTCACAAATGCGCTTCTAGAAGAATTCCCATAAACACACTCCTAAACCTTGAGGAAAGCCTTCCCAGAAGAGCTGAAGCTGTTAGAGCTGCAAAGGGTGGGCCGACTCCATATTAAACCCTACGGATTAAGAATGGGATGGCTCATGTGTGTGTGAAGGCAGGCGTCACAACACTTTTGGCAATATAGTGTATTTTATTCCAGTTTAGTGCCCAAGGGACTCCCTAACGGAAGTGCAAAAAAGTTCTACTCTAATGGTAATCCCTAGCTGGTGCTCAGCAGGTTATGCTTTTATTGTCTCCAGGTTGTGGATGATCTGATATGAAAACGCTCCTCTGTGCAAAAGTGGTGGCAGTTCTGCAAGTTACATTCCCTTTAAGACAATTTTGGCAAATGACAAAATTTGTGTCTATACTATGAACGATTATAAGTTTTTCTGTTGAAAAGACCAGCGTTTATTTTCTGCAAATATCAAACACCCTTTTAGGGGCTCTATAGAAAGATCTGCTGGTTCTATCGCATGTTTTGCTGGTGATCAACATGACTACGTTTGTTCACCAGTCTGACTATTGAAATTTCTCAACAGGGCTACAAAAATATTCTACTTGACATTCCCAGATGACACAAACACACTAGTTGCACTTTTGAGTCAAACATTTTCTGCTCTTTTTTAATTTGATAGAGTAGATGTAAAGTTTGGGGTGTTAAACCTTCCCATGGCCAAGGCTGACCAAAACAGGGAAGGTCAAATGCACACAGCATGCTCATGGAACCTGCAGAGCCCGAACTGATACAGCTGACCACAGACAAAACATGAGCCTCCCACCAGCGTCCACCTCCCTCCTCACATCTTAACAGGATAGTTTTGTCTCTTTGTCTCTGAATCTCTCGGTGTCTGAGGCAAGTCCTGCTCTTTCTTTGCCTCTTTTGGTGAAGCAGAGATGGACTGGAGGACTGTAGATGAGGAGGCAGTGGAAGCAGGAATGGGAGATGGACTTAAGGTAGGAGTGGAAAGAGCGTTTATCGTCTGAATCTGGGAAACTGCTGGCTTCTGTGGCAGTGAAGTAGCAGGAGATGGAGTGGATGCAGGAGAAGGTGATGGTGTGCGGGTCTGTGATTGGGCCAGAACAGGTGTTGAGGGCCTGCTTTGGGCTGGGGTGTTGATTGGAGAGCCTAGGGTCCAAGAAGAGCTGGGAGTGTGTATGGCAGTTGGGGTTTGACTGGAGACCGGAGAACGTGCCGGAGGAGAACCAACGACCTGGACAGCGGCGGGCATTTGGACAGAAGCACGTTGACTCGTGGTTGAACTCAGAGGTTTACCTGGAGTCTGGGTTGGAAGCGGACTCTGAATGGAGGTGGAGGTTGGAGCTTGTGCCGCTGCCGAGATCTGGACAGGAGTTGGACACCGACCCTGGGATTGGGTTTGGGTGGCCAATGGTGTTCTAGATTGGGTGGGGGTCTGAATGGGGGTGTGAATAGGGGTTGGTGTTCGAGTTGGGGTGGGGGTTTGAGAAGGAGTGACGCTGGGTGTTGAGTTGGTTGTGCAGGATAGCAGTGGTGGAGGTGTCTGAGAGGGTTTGACATGGGAAGTCTGAGCCAAAGAGGTGCTGGAAGATGAAGTTGGAGTGGTGGAGATGGATTGAGAGGGAGAAGCAGGACGTAGGCAAGGAGGAGGAGAAGTCGAAGGAGGAGTAGGTATTGCAGTACTGGGTTTGGTTCGAAGCCCTAGGGTTTGAGGAACCCCTAGACCAGAATATGCAGCCATGAGAGATAAAGGAGGGTTAATGGAACAAAGGGGATTTGCTTTGGGTAGGACAATAAGGGGGAAAGAGGTGGCAGAGCAGATCCTGGAGCTGATGTGAGTGGAGGTGTATGTGTCAGGTGTGAGGGCAAGAGTAGAGGTGTGTGTGTGGCACAAGGCTGTGGCGCATTTGAGCTCAAAACTCCTGCGCTTCCTCCTCTAGCGAGTCCTGATGATAAAAGGAAGGGTGCCGGCAGCAGGTTTCCTCCAGACGCTTTGCGATGGAGAGGTGGGTGAGGCTGCACACCCACCCAGCTACGGTGGGGAAGAGTCGGCTGGGAGGCGGAGAGCAGTCTGGCCTCCTGGGTAAGCCGACCAATCATTGGGAGGCCCTGGGTGCTCCCTCCTCCAACGTGACGTAGTAAAGCCTCTTTGGCCCCCTGTGGCCCGGAGCCGACACTGCGTCCTTCAATAGATGGCGGTGCAGCCGCTGAGGAGGGAGGTGGGACTTTATGGACAGGTGACGTTGTGGGCTCTGGGTGGAGGCGGAGACTGTAATGAAGCGTTCTGCTAGCCTGCAGGGGAGCGGACACTGACGACGCAAGTGTGGGAGGAGTCTTCAAAACTCCGCCTGCCGGAGGAGCCACAGCGGTCGGCCCCATCGTGGAGGGCGAGGGGGAAGGTGTTATAGAGGATGGGACTCCTCGTGGAGGCAGACCGCCCATCACGCCGATGAGGGAGCTGAGCGACTGCCGAGGGTGTAGTATGGGTGGACGTGGAGGTGAAATAGGGCAGGATGAGGGCGATGGCGAGATGGGAAGAAAGATAGCAGCTCCAAGGGCATGTTGTTGTTGTAGCTGTTGTTGCAACTGTTGCTGCTGCTGTTGCTGATGCATCAAGGCAATGGCTACGTTGGTGGTGGCAGCAGCCGTCTGGAGAGGGGCGTGGACCAGCGGTGCCCAGATCACCGGATGAGGTCGGGGTGAGACTGTGCCTCCGGTGCTGCCTCGGTTACCCGCGATAGTGATGTCCTGCATGGTGGGCATGCTATCGTGCTTCACAATCTGCTGGACCAGAACACTATCACAAGAACCCAGACCGGCGCCTCCTGCTCCTCCACCGCGACTCCCTCCACCCCGTCCCAAACTGCTGCCCGCAAAAGATCCTCCCTGTGAGGTCTTGCGCAACAAAATCGAGTTCTTCTTACCTGTGAGAAAATTAATTCAGAATAGGGTTAGGAGTGTTCCTTAATACTTAAATTTAAGCCAATTCTCTCATTTACTCAATCATGTCTAGTACTGATGGTGTTATTCTGTCATTTTTACTGTGATATGAGAACTTTATATTTAGTAAGCCAAAGCCTCTATTCATCTCTCTTCAACTACAAAATCAGATACACATTTAAGGGATGAATTCAAGGCGCAATAACGCAAAAAGGGTTAACAAACCAAATACAAATGGTCTAGAACAGTACAGACTACAACAGGGAGGGTTTTAAGAAGGTTTTCAGGTTTATAAAGAGGCAAAAGCAGCAGGAAGGTTCTACCGATGCGATCAAGTCTGTCCGCTGCCACCGTCTCGAAGGCCCGTCTCATCATGGGATGCTCCTCCAGGACCTCGTTGAAACTGTCCACACTGAGGGAGTAAAGGCGACAGTACGTATCTGCTCGGACGCTCGCTGTCCTTCTGCCACGTGTCAACAGACAGATCTCTGAGTGATGGAGAAAGACCATGAGGAGGTTAGAAAGGGATATATCGAACAATTACACCATTTGACCAAGTGTGCATTTCCTGAAGCCAAATATGGTCACAAGTTTAGTTACCACCACAATTCACAGTGGACCATAGTTGGCTAGCTATGCTTTTGGGAAACGCACCCTAGATCAAGCCAATAAATCCTTAAGACCTGGTACTTTAACACTAACCCAGCTATCAGGAAATGTTCTCAGAACTTTGTTGGCCCGGAAAGCTCATTACAAACATCTGACATCAGCCGTAAACTCACCTCCAAAGTACGACCCGTCACTAAGCTTGGTCTCCCTGTTTCCGCGAGTAAGTACGCTGACCCGTCCGTGCTGGATGAAATACATCTTCCGGCCAACGGTTCCCTCGCGAATGATGAAGTCGTTGGGCTGGAAGACCTCAAACTTCAGCTTTGTGAGCACTGCGGTTACGAAGTTTGGGTCGGCGTTAGCGAAGAGAGGCATGTTAGCCACCAGGCTACGGCAGTTGAAGCTAACAATTTCCTGTTAAGGTCACAGTGCACAAGTAGACATTATTTAGCTGGTTAAAGCTTGTAGAATGAAACAACAAAAACACACACTTACATATCACAATTTGTAATTTTCGCCACTAGAGGTCGCTTATACGAAACAACTTGATGACGCATTGATTATGCAGAATCTTGGGAGTTGTTGTCTTCACCTCTACAGCCGGTGGGAAAGAATCAGACTCGAGCAGAAACCATATTCATGGATAAGCTAATGCAGTGTTTCCCAATTCTGGTCCTGGAGAACCCCCAACACTGCACTGATGTCTCCCTAATCGAACACACCTGATTCAACTCATCAGCTCATTAGTAAAGACTCCAAGACGGGGTGTCCAAGATCTCAAATGAATGTGTCAGATAAGACAGACATCAAATATGTGCAATGCTGGGGATTCTCCAGGACCAGAATTTGGGAAACACTGAGCTAATGAATTAAAACATGCTATACTACAGGGAGAGAAAGCAATTAAATTAAAAATATATTCATTTGTGTTCTGAAAATGAATGAAAGTCTTACGGTTTTGGAACGACATGAAGGGGCGTAAATGTTTAGATGAACTATCCCTTTAAAGGCACAGTGTGTAATTATTCAGCACAGGGGCGTGTCTTGACTCCTGAGTGGGCGGGGCTTTTATTCTGCCGCGAGCGTTTCCGCTTCTTCCGCTCATGTGTGTGTGTGTAACGCAGCGCTGTTTGATCATATCACACACATGTGAGTGTGTTAAAGTGATGTTATAATGCTACTATGAGACACTTGTTCACACTGCAGTGAGCGAGATCATATTAGGCGGTAAAACATGGCACTCTGTGCGGTAAATCAAGAACAGCAGATTTACACAATCAGACTAACTGTGTTGAGCTGGAGAACAATGATGAGTTTCTGTCCATCAATGATCCAAACAGTGTCTCATAAACACAGCAGATATTAAAGCGCCGCTAGTGTTGCCATGGTTACCGCACAATCACACCAGTGATGTCACTGATAGGCCACGCACACACACGGGCCGTAATATCACTTATTAAACATTCTTGGAAACATTTGGGATAATGCACACAAGTCAACACAATATATAACAGTGATATAGTGGACTTTGGATATTTAAATCCTTATTGTGCCTTTAACAAATTTTACAAAAATTGCATGTATAATAAATTACATAAGATTTTTGCTTTGTTGTTTTAGATTTTAACTCTTTCCCTGCCATTGATGGAATTGTATCTTTCCATGTTTACTGTGTTTTCACTGTTATACGGTAGGGGGCGCTATTACACATCTTCTGAAAGAGTACAGAATCTCCTGATCAAAACACATGCGAAGAAAAAGCATCGCTGACGAATGCTGTTGTCGTCTGGTGATTTTGTTAAAAAAAAATGTACCCACATTCAAATGTTGATAAAAAGAATGCATGAAGCTGGAATAAAACAGGTTACGCTGTTTAAAAGAAGAGGCTCTGTTCTATCTTTTGATATATTGCATGTTTGGATATCATGCAATAACATAATCAAATTTTGTGAAAATGATCACAAATGATGGCACTGGCTGGCAACTTAAAACTGCATCTTTAAAACATTATTACACTGGTTTATTAATCTTCTATCACTCAGCACTGTGTTATATTTGCACACTGTGGAATCACGTATAAGCAGCTGAAACTGGAGAGCAGCCGTGAGGTCAGTGCAGACCAACCTCCTTCAAGGGGTCGCTCAGCTCTCCCAGAATGTTGTCCTCATCGAACATCTTGCCCTGGTATCGATGCTCATAATACTCGTGGATCTTCTGTCTGACATCTGCTGGAAGCTTGTGGAACGACATGTACTGCTCCACCTGCTTATACTGGAGACGGACAGGAGCAGAGCGCTCTGTTAGAGACTGGACATAAGCAGCATCTCCTCCAACAGACTCGGGCCACTGTCTCTTCTGATTCGACTTACGGTTTTCATTAAACAAACCATCAAAACTATGAACAGTCCCTCATTTCACTGAGGGGGGTCAAAACTTTAACACAATAACTCTATTTACGCTTCATCAACTATGTATCTATCACTAACAAAGCCTAGCAAATCGCTTAGGTCATGCTAACAACATGCTAATTCATGCTGACAATATGCTAACTCATGCTAATAAACATGCTAATGCTAACAAAGTGCTAAATAATGCTAACAACATGCTAATGCTGACAATGTGCTAAAACATGTTAACAAAATGATAATCATACTACCAAATCATGTGATCAATGTGAATCATGTTAAATCATGTGATCAATGTGAAAAAACATGTTAACAATGTGATAAAACATGCTAATTAATGCTAACAAAATGTTAAAACCTTGTTTTGTCAAAAATGCTAATTAATGTTAGCAAACATTTTAATTCATGTTAACAAAATGTTAAAACATGGTAGCGATCATTATTTTAATTCTAACATGCTAATTCATGATAACAAATGCTATTTAATGTTATCAATGTGTTAAAAATGTTAACAACATGATCATTCATGCTAACGGCATGCTATTTAATGCTAACAATGTGTTAAAAATGCTAACAAAATGCTAATAAATGTTAAAAGTGTTAAAAATGCTACCAAACATGCTAGCAAAGTGCTAAAACATGTTAGTAACATTGGTTATGCTACAAAAGTGTTAAATTATATTAGCAATGTGAAAAAACATGCTTGAAAAATGCTAATACATGCTACCAGTATGTTAATTCATGTAAAAATAATCTAGCAAATATGCTAATTAATACTATCAATGTGCTAATTCATGCTAACACAACGTTAAAATATATTAGCAACATGAATTTAATGCTAACATGTTTAATCAATGTTAAAAATGTGGTAAACATGTTATCAACATGATAATTCATGTTAGCAAAGTGTTAAGACATTTTAATTCATGCATGCAACATGTTTATTAATGCTATCAACATGCTGAAAAATGTTAACAATATGATAATTTATGCTAGCAATGTTAACGTTTGAGACATGCTAAAAACATTTTGACAAAAAATGAAATATGCTAATCCATGTTAGCAATGTGTTAAACAATGCTAATTCATGCAAGCCACATGTTTATTAATGCTATCAAAATGCTGAAACATGCTAACTACATTCTAATTTATGTTAGTAACGTTAATGTTTGTGACATGATAACAACATGTATGATAAAAAATGCTAGCAACATGGTAATTCATATTAGCAATGTGTTAAAACATGCTAATTCACGCATGCAACATGTTTATTAATGCTATCAACATGTTTATTAATGTTATCAACATGCTGAAACATGCTAGTTACATGATCATTTATGCTAGCAATGTTAACGTTTGAGACATGATAAAAACATGTAAGATAAAACATGCTAGCAAAATGCTAATTCATGTTATCAATGTGTTAAAACATGCTAATTCACGCATGCAACATGTTTATTAATGCTATCAACATGCTGAAACATGCTAACTGCATGATCATTTATGCTAGCAATGTTAACGTTTGAGACATGATAAAAACATTTTGACAAAACATGCTAGCAAAAAGCTAATTAATGTTAGCAATGTGTTAAAAAATGCGAATTCACGCATGCGACATGTTTATTAATGCATGTTGAAAAATGCTAACTACATGTTAATTAATGCTAGCAATGTTAACGTTTGAGACATGATAAAAACATTTTGACAAAACATGCTAGCAAAATGCTAATTCATGTTATCAATGTGTTAAAAAATGCTAATTCACGCATGCAAAATGTTTGTTAATGCTATCAACATGCTGAAACATGCTAACTACATGCTAATTTATGTTAGTAACGTTAATGTTTGTGACATGATAAAAACATGTTTGATAAAACATGCTATCAGCATGGTAATTAATGTTAGCAATGTGTTAAAAAATGCTAATTCACGCATGCAACATGTTTATTAATGCATGTTGAAACATGCTAACTACATGCTAATTTATGTTAGTAACGTTAATGTTTGTGACATGATAAAAACATGTTTGATAAAACATGCTATCAGCATGGTAATTAATGTTAGCAATGTGTTAAAAAATGCTAATTCACACATGCAACATGTTTATTAATGCATGTTGAAACATGCTAACTACATGCTAATTTATGTTAGTAACGTTAATGTTTCTGACATGATAAAAACATGTATGATAAAACATGCTAACAAAATGGTAATTTATGTTATCAATCTGTTAAAACATGCAAATTCACGCATGCAACATGATTATTAATGCTATCAACATGCTGAAACATGCTAACTACATTCTAATTTATGTTAGTAACGTTAATGTTTGTGACATGATAAAAACATGTTTGATAAAACATGCTATCCACATGGTAATTCATGTTATCAATGTGATAAATCATGCTAGCAACATGCTAATTCATGCAAGTGTAACGGAGGCCAGCTAGTAGCGAGTAAACCTCACTCCTCTGATCTCGAGAGATGCTCTAGCGACTGACACTAGAGGTTGCAGCCTTTAGCCTCCTGGTTAGAGCGTCTGACTCTCATGCAGGCGGACCAGGGTTCGAGTCCCGCTAGGTGTGGCTGGCTCGAACAGGAGGGGTTACACAAGCAAGTCCTTTCTTTCTTTCTTTCTTTCTTTCTTTCTTTCTTTCTTTCTTTCTTTCTTCCATACGTAGGGTTGCCATCCGTCCCATAAAATACGGAATCGTCCCGTATTTTACATAGGTTAATTAATAAATTATAGCCTAATAAATGTTATTATTAATACAATTTATAATTTAACTAGGCTATAATTATCATACATAATAAATAGTCCTGTCATATAAAGTTTGACATTTAAAAAAATATTTAGATAAAAACGGGACAAATAATTACATGATAATATAGTCATAATTTAAGTAAATTAATACAAAAAATAAACATTTTTGAAATTCAAAAAAGTGATTACTGGTTCAGAATGACTGCTTAAAGGGACAGTTCAGCCCAAAATGAAAATTCTGTCATCATTTACTCACCCTCAAGTTGTTCCAAACATGTGTACATTTCTTTGTTATGTTGAACACAGGAAGACTCCTGTGGAAGTCTAAAGCAGCCTGGGTACAAACTGTCTTCAAAATATCTTCACTTGTGTTCAGAACAAAGAAAATCATACAGGTTAAACATCATGAGGGCGAGTAAATGATGACAGAATTTTGATTTTGGGGTGAACTTTCCATTTAAAGTGCACCAAATAGGCTACTAAAGAGTTCTTTAGAAATAAATAAAAATCAAATGTAAAATAATTAGGGCCGGGACTTTAACGCGTTAATTAAGATTAATTACGCAAAAAATTGATAACAATTTTAACTTATTTTTGCAACGCGGAACGTTTTTCAATGAATGAGTTTCGACGGACCGATTATACTGGAACACCAACTAGCGTTCTTGACTTCTGAACACAACAAACCACAGTGAAGATGAACGGAGAAGCTGACGAGACTGCTCTGCTTGGCCCCGTGGATGGGACATTTTGTTTTAAAATACGAAAGGATGGAAGCGTCGACAGGAGCATGGTTGTGTGGAAGCTATGCAACAAGGAATTTGCGTATCGAGCCTCAAATATCACCTCAACGCAAAACGCTGGAGATTATTAAACAAACAAAATTTTGTTGATTAAGCTTATGTATTCAGTCATTATTCAATTGTATACTAAAAATCCATGTGAAAAAAATTACTTCTCACTGTTCTCAGGTCAAATATTTATATGCAATTAAAATGCGATTAATGAATTACAAAGCCTCTAATTAATTAGATTTTTTAATCGAGTCCCGGCCCTAAAAAATAATATAAAACCTGCTCTGTGGCAAGTTCACATACTTGACCTCATGTTTTCTTATGTTTTATTATTGAGCCATTTCATGACGTATTTTTATTTCTATTCTTTATTCAATTTTTGGGGGGGCTGGGGTTGGTGTGGTTCGTCAATGGGTGTCCCTTATTTTGGCACACTGACGGTGGCAACCCTATCCATACGGATTTGTAGGACTTGCTAACTCACTAAATCATCTTTTGGGGGCATTTATCAGCCAAATCTGATGTGCAATTAATTAATCGGCACATCATGTATGTAATTATATGAAAACATGTATTTGCTCGACATATATTCACTTGCTATATATATTTATAAATGAAGTGTTTGAGGAAATGAGCTGGCGAATGAGGACCAGGCCTGGCAGATCCTTCACCTTCTCCTGATACTGGCGGCGGGATGAGTCCAGGGACTGGATGAGAGCGGTGGCGTGCCCGATGAACATGGCGTAGCACGTGGCGCCCACGATCATGCTGAGCATGGTGAGCCACACGTCCGTCATGCCCTCCGGAGCCTGAGCGCCGTATCCGATGCACAGCATGTGACTCATGGCCTTGAAGAGAGCGTACGAGTACTGGATGCCCCACGTGTCGTTCTGAAACACAGAGGCCGTCACAAACACTGGGGTTAAAGGTCATAACACACACACTGGAGTCTCTATAGTGTTGATCCTTCATATCTCACAAGAGGCTTTAGTTTATCAGATTTATAAAATACAGACACACTGTACCGATTCTTTCAGAAAACAGCCGAGCTCGTGGAGGCGTGCAGTGGGCGGAGATAAAGACACACACACACACACACACACACACACACACACACACACACACACACACACACACATGTTGTGTTTCCATGTTTTATGGGGACATTCCATAGGCGTAATGGTTTTTATACTGTACAAACTGTATTTTCTATCCCCTACACTGCCCTAAACCCACCCACACACACACACACACACACACACACACACACACACACACACACACACACACACACACACACACACACACACACACACACACACACACACACACACACACACACACACACACACACACACACACACACACACACACACACACACACACACACACACACACACACACACACACACACACACACACACACACACACACACACTACCCATCACAGGAGACTGCACAGTTTACTTTCTGTGATAAAACCTCATCCTGTGTGATTTATAAGCATTTTGAAAAGTGAGGACATGGGCAACGCCCTCATATTTCACCCTCTTTTGTAATACCTGTGTCATACCCATGTCATTATACACATTTGTGTCCTGATATTTCACAAAACATGCCCACACACACACACACACACACACACATGCCCTGCCCCACACACACACACACACACACACACACACACACACACACACACACACACACACACACACACACACACACACACACACACACACACACTGCCCTGCCCCTAAACCTACCCATCACACACACACACACACACACACACACACACACACACTGCCCTGCCCCTAAACCTACCCATCACACATCACACACACACACACACACACACACACACACTGCCCTGCCCCTAAACCTACCCATCACACACACACACACACACACACACACACACACACACACACACACACACACACACACACACACACACACACACACACACACACACACACACACACACACACACACACACACACACACACACACACACACACACACACACACACACACACACACACACACACACACACACACACACACACACACACACACACACACACACACACACACACACACACACACACACACACACACACTACCCATCACAGGAGACTGCACAGTTTACTTTCTGTGATAAAACCTCATCCTGTGTGATTTATAAGCATTTGAAAAGTGAGGACATGGGCAACGTCCTCATATTTCACCCTCTTTTGTAATACCTGTGTCATACCCATGTCATTATACACATTTGTGTCCTGATATTTCACAAAAACATGCCCACAAACACACACACACACACACGCTTGTTTTTGTGAAATGTGGGGACATTCCATAGGCGTAATGGTTTTTATACTGTACAAACCTTATTTTCTATCCCCTACACTGCCCCTAAACCTACCCATCACACACACACACACACACACACACACACACACACACACACACACACACACACACACACACACACACACACACACACACTGCCCTGCCCCTAAACCTACCCATCACACACACACACACACACACACACACACACACACTGCCCTGCCCCTAAACCTACCACACACACACACACACACACACACACACACACTCACACACACACACACACACACACACACACACACACACACACACACACACACACACACACACACACACACACACACACACACACACACACACACACACACACACACACACACACACACACACACACACACACACACACACACACACACACACACACACACACACACACACACACACACACACACACACACACACACACACACACACACACACACACACACACACACACACACACACACACACACACACACACACACACACACACACACTACCCATCACAGGAGACTGCACAGTTTACTTTCTGTGATAAAAACCTCATCCTGTGTGATTTATAAGCATTTTGAAAAGTGAGGACATGGGCAACGTCCTCATATTTCACCTCTTTTTGTAATACCTGTGTCATACCCATGTCATTATACACATTTGTGTCCTGATATTTCACAAAACATGCCCACAAACACACACACACACACACGCTTTGTTTTGTGAAATGTGGGGACATTCCATAGGCGTAATGGTTTTATACTGTACAAACCTTATTTTCTATCCCCTACACTGCCCCTAAACCTACCCATCACACACACACACACACACACACACACACACACACACACACACACACACACACACACACACACACACACACACACACACACACACACACACACACACTGCCCTGCCCCTAAACCTACCCATCACACACACACACACACACACTGCCCTGCCCCTAAACCTACCCACACACACACACACACACTGCCCCCCCCTAAAACTACCCATCACACACACACACACACACTGCCATATTTCACCCTCTTTTTGTAATACCTGTGTCATACCCATGTCATTATACACATTTGTGTCCTGATATTTCACAAAACATGCACACACACACACACACACACACACACACACACACACACACACACACACACACACACACACGTGTGGTCAGTTCTGCTCCTTCTCCACGTGTCCTGTTGATGCTCTGAAGGTCACAGATGATTGTGTAACATGAGGCTGGTGTGTGTGCAGTTGTTTCCTATCAGCGCCGTAGGAATCGAGGCCAAATCCCCATGTGAGGAAAATCTCCTTGACAGTGCGGAAGATTCCTTGGGAGAAGCTCAAGGGGAAATGAGCACTGCGCACTTCAGACCGTGTGTGTGTGTGTGTGTGTGTGTGTGTGTGTGTGTGTGTGTGTGAGTGTGTGTGTGTGTGTGTGTGTGTGTGTGAGTGTGTGTGGTTAATAACACAAGAGCTGACTGAACCGATGCTCGAAGAACATTCACTATCTAATAACACGGTCATGGAAGAGTGAATATCTGCTTTGTGTGTGTGTGTGTGTGTGTGTTTGTATGTCCTTGTTTATATTACATTGTGGGGACCAAACAACAGTGGTCCTCACTTTTCAAAAGGGTTATAAATCACACAGGATGAGTTTTTTTTGAGAAAGTAAAAATGCAGAATGTCTCCTGTGTGTGAGTGTGTGTGTGTGTAAGACTATGTGTGTGTGTGTGTGATGGGTAGGTTTAGGAAGTGTGTGTGTGTGTGTGTGATGGGTAGGTTTAGGGCAGGGCAGTGTGTGTGTGTGTGTGTGTGTGTGTGTGTGTTTTGTGAATGAGTGACTGTGCTATGTTTATCTCTCCTGTGCTCAAGACTGACATGATGGAGAAGACAAATATAGCTCAGCTCAGATCTGCTGCTGTCTGGGGAACACTGAGCATCAGCTGCCTAGCAACCGTCACCATGACAACAGCAGTGGAAACCCTACTGTGGGTGAGTCAGCAGTGTGTGTGTGTGTGTGTCTCCTGTTTTTAATTAGATATTTTTAATAATGTCTCAATATTCTGGCAAGACAAGCAGGTACATGTATCAGTGATCCATCACACACACACACTCACTCACTCACTCACACACACACACTCACTCACACACTCACACACTCACACACTCACTCACCACACACTCACCACACTCACACACTCCACACACACACTCACTCACACACCCACTCACACACTCACTCACACACTCACACACTCACACACCCACACACTCACACACTCACACACACTCACACACTCACTCCACACACTCACTCACCACACTCCACCACACACTCACACACTCACTCACACACTCACACACTCACACACTCACTCACACACTCACTCACACACACTCACACACTCACACACTCACTCACACACTCACTCACACACTCACTCACACTCACTCACTCACTCACTCACTCACTCACCACACTCACCTCACTCACCCACTCACTCACCACACACTCCACCACCACCCACCACCACTCACCACACACACACACTCACACCACTCACCACCACTCACTCACTCACTCACTCACTCACACACACACTCACCACACACCCACACACTCACTCACCACTCACACACTCACACACTCACCATACACACACTCACACACTCACTCACTCACTCACTCACTCACTCACTAACTCACTCACCTCACCACTCACACACACACTCACCACACACCCACACTCACTCACCACACACACACTCACACACTCACTCACACACACACTCACTCAAACTCACTCACTCACACACTCACTCACTCACCACACACTCACCACCACTCACACACACTCACTCACTCACTCACCACTCACCCACCACTCACCACACACACACACTCACACACTCACTCACCACTCACTCACTCACTCACCTCACTCACTCACTCACACACACTCACCACTCACACACCCACACACTCACTCACTCACACACTCACACACACCACACACTCACTCATACACACACTCACACACTCACTCACCACACACTCACTCACCTCACTCACCACTCACACACACACTCACCACTCACACACACTCACTCACACACCCACACACTCACTCACTCACACACACTCACACACTCACACACTCACTCACACACACACTCACTCACTCACCACTCACTCACCCACCACTCACTCACCACCACCACACACACACTCACACACTCACTCACCCACCACCACCACTCACTCACCCTCACCTCACTCACACACACACACTCACTCACACACCCACACACTCACTCACTCACACACTCACACACTCACACACTCACTCACTCACTCTCACCACTCACACTCACACACTCACTCACTCACTCACTCACTCACTCACTCACCCACTCTCACCACTCACACACACTCACCACACACCCACACACTCACTCACCCACTCACACACTCACTCACTCACCACTCACCACCTCACTCACCACACACACACTCACTCACACACCCACACACTCACCACTCACACACTCACACACTCACACACTCACTCATACACACACTCACACACTCACCACTCACCACTCACCACTCACCACACACTCACCCACTCACCACTCACTCACTCACTCACTCACCACTCACCCACTCACTCACTCACTCACACACACACTCACCACACACCCACACACTCACTCACTCACACACTCACACACTCACACACTCACCATACACACACTCACACACTCACCACTCACTCACTCACCACTCACACACTCACACACTCACTCACCACTCACTCACCACTCACCACCACCCACTCACTCTCACTCACTCACACACACACTCACTCACACACCCACACACTCACTCACTCACACACCACACACACTCACTCACACACACACTCACCACTCACTCACACACACACACTCACACACTCACTCACTCACCACTCACTCACACTCACTCACACACACACTCACTCACACACCCACACACTCACTCACTCACTCACTCACACACTCACTCACACTCACTCACTCTCACCACACTCACTCACACTCACTCACACACACACTCACCCACTCACTCTCACTCACTCACCACTCACACACACACACACACACACACTCACCACACTCACTCACTCACCACTCTCACTCACACTCACACACACACACACACACTCACCACTCACTCTCACCTCACTCACACTCACCACACACACACACACACACCACCACTCACTCACCACCCACCACCACCACCACTCACCCACTCACCACCACCCACCACCACCACCACTCACCACACTCACCACTCACTCACCACACCACCACCACCACCACCACTCACACACTCACTCACCACCACCCACCACCACCACACTCACTCACTCACACACCACCACCACTCACTCACACACTCACTCACGCACTCACCACCCACCACCACCACCACACACCCACCACCACCACCACCACCACCACACACTCACCACTCACACACTCACCACTCACCACCACCACCACCACTCACCACCACCACCACACACTCACCACCACACACTCACTCACCACACACTCACTCACTCACTCACTCACCACTCACCACCCACCACTCACTCACACACTCACCCACTCACCACCACCACCACTCACACCCACCACTCACACACTCACCACCACCACCACACACTCACTCACGCACTCACCACCACCACCACACACTCACCACTCACACACTCACCACCACCACCACTCACCACCACTCACCACCACACACTCACCACTCACACACTCACCACCACCACCACCACCACCACTCACACACTCACACACTCACCACTCACCACTCACCACCACCACCACCACACACTCACCACCACACACTCACACACTCACTCACCACTCACCACCACTCACCCACACACTCACACACCCACTCACACTCACTCACCACCACTCACCACCACCACCACTCACTCACCACACTCACCACCTCACACACTCACCACTCACACACTCACTCACCACCACCACTCACCACTCACACACTCCACTCACCACCACCCACCACCACTCACCACTCACTCCACCACCACCACCACCACTCACACACACCACCTCACCACTCACCACTCACCACACTCACCACACACTCACCACCACACACTCACCACCACCACCACTCACCACCACCACACACCCACCACCACCACCACCACTCACACACTCACTCACCACCACCACACACTCACTCACACACTCACTCACTCACACACTCACTCACCCACTCACCACCACTCACACACTCACCACCACACACTCACCACACACTCACCACTCACCACCACCACACACTCACTCACACTCACACACTCACTCACCACCACACACTCACCACCACCACCACCACACACTCACCACACTCACCACCACCACCACTCACACACTCACCACACACTCACCACACACTCACACACTCACCACCACCCACCACCACTCACCCACCACCACTCACCACACACTCACCACCACACACTCACTCACCACTCACCACCACCACTCACCACCACACACACTCACACTCACCACCCACCACCACTCACACACACTCACACTCACTCACTCACCACCACCACTCACACACTCACCACCACACTCACACACTCACCACACTCACACACTCACCACCACCACCACCACCACCACACACACACACACTCACACACTCACCACCACCACACACTCACTCACACACTCACCACCACTCACTCACCACTCACACACTCACTCACCACTCACTCACCACTCACACTCACTCACACACTCACCACCACTCACCACCACTCACTCACACACTCACTCACTCACCACCACTCACCACCACCACACACTCACCACACACTCACCAACTCCACCACCACCACACACACCTCCACTCACACACCCACCACCCACCCCTTACTACTTACTACATACTTCACTTACTTACTACTTCATTTACTACTTACTTACACTTTACTACATATATTTACTACACTTACTTACATTATTTACTTACTATTTACACCACTCCACACACCACCACCCACCACTCACTCCACCCACCACCTCACACACTCACCACTCCACACACCTCACCCACTCACCACTCACTCCACCACTAAATAACCATTACACATACACCACCACCACCATACACACTCCACATACCACTCACTTACATTTATAAGCGATTTCACACCTCACTCACCCACCACTCACCACCACTTACCACCACTCACACACACACACACTCACTCACTCCACTCACTCACTCCACTCACCCACTCACTCACTCACCAGTCACCACTCACACACACACACACACAGTCACTCACTCACTCACTCACCACTCACTCACTCACCACCACTCACTCACCACCACACACACACACACACACACTCACTCACTCACTCACACTCACTCACACACTCTTTCACACTCACACATGTATCAGCAGAATCCGGCTTAACCTTCAGTTAAACATGCTGACATCAAATTGCTCTTTGATATTCAGATATGTGAAACACACACACATGCAGTCGTGCTGCTCCACAGGTCTCTCTCACACACACACACACACACACACGCAATCGTGCTGCCACAGGTCTCTCACACACACACACACACACGCAGTCTTGCTGCTCCACAGGTCTCTCACACACACACACACACGCAGTCGTGCTGCTCCACAGGTCTCTCACACACACACACACACACACGCAGTCGTGCTGCTCCACAGGTCTCTCTCACACACACACACACACACACTCGTTCTGCTCCACAGGTCTCTCGCTGGGACTCTGATCTGTTCCACTGAGCGGCCCGGCGGTGACATCTCAGAACGTTTCACTAGCGTTCACATTACGTTATAACACAACATTAGTCTGAATGTTCAAAGCGTCCTGTACTTTAAATGTTTAAAAACATTTTTCCGGGTTTTCTGAACGTTACGGGAACATCCCACGTTCTGAAACAAATAGTAACATTTAAAAAGAGTCCAACAAAAGCATTTCAGAAAAAGCGTAAATAATGTTTGTGTGCTAACGTTCTGAGAACATTATCAAAGACCAGATCACTCTGACCGAACGTTATATTAACGTTACCGGAAGAAGGTTTGTTCTTGACGTTGAGAGAACGTTGCCAGAGCGTTCTGAGTGCGTTCTGAGAGCGTTAGCTGGGCTAGTGTTTGTGAAACAGCATCAGGAGGTCTTCCTCACCACCATGTTGTTCTTGGAGACCCAGCAGTCGAGTGGGAAGTCCTGCAGCATCGGCACCAGGAACTGCAGACACCCGTCCCAGTGACACAGCAGAAGCATCATCCCGATCAGATTGACGATCCGCACCATCGCGCTGGCCAGGTCATAGGTCATGTGGAAGATCTGTGGGACACACACACTCTTATCATCACTCTCCTATTTAAAATGCTTGACCACAGGAAACATCATCATCATCATTATTATTATTTTGGTAGGATTTAATAGGAGTGAGAAATAATAGCACATTTCATTTCACAATATTGTTGTATTTAGCAATATAATTATGTTTTGCAGGAAATAAGGATGTTTTGTTACCTATGGAGGCTTGTTTCTGGCATGGAATAAAGAATAAACAAATAAGGAAATTGGTAAATCTCAATTTTAAAAGTCAGAATTGCGAAAAGTAGCAATTACTGCACCTTTTATATTTCATAATAACCACTACAGAACTGATCAATTCTTGATATCACAGCAACACCATATTCTGTGAATGTTTGCACATGAATGAGCTGAACGCTGAACGCTAATACGGCTAACGTTAGCATCGTCTCTGACTGTATTCACAGAGACTAGAGCTGCCGTTAGTTTGATCCCGTCTGCGTGACTCACACACACATTTATTGTGCAGTGTATAGTTGTGTGACGGACGTGTTGCGCTCACACACGAGCATCTACAGATGAACATGACGGCACATGCTAGCCGATGAGCTGAATCAGCGTAACTCCACAGCTAACGCTACATCAATGATCCTCTCAGCGGTCAGTGTTCAGTGTTGAGCTCTTCCCGAGTCTCTCATCTGTGTCCACTCCGGATCAAACATGTGCAACTGCTGATTCCTGACATCTGTCTGCGTGAGATTGGCCTGTTTTGTTGTTTTTGAGTATCTGAAGCTCATGTAAAGGCTCCGCCCTCTTCTGGAAGGGGACGGGAAGCAGCAGCTCATTTGCATTTAAAGGGACACACACAAACGGTGTGTTTTTGCTCACACACGAATAGGGGCAAATTTGCGATAAGAATGAACCTTCACACATACATTGTGTGTATAATCTGGCCTCTTTAAGTTAGCACTGGCTCACGGACCTCGGCAGCTGTCGAAGTGACCTCCGCTCTCTTCTGTGTGTTTTCGGGTTACTGCTTGTGTAGAAAGGAGAGGAAACACCTGCTCTCACGGCCGCCAGCCCTCGACTACAGCCAGCTTCGTTTGAACTTTCCACCCGGGAAAGAGGACTCTCCCAACCGTAACAGAGTCAAACCAACACTGCAAGTTCATCATCATTTCTTCTTTCAACACGGAAGACACTGATTGCAACTTCAACACCATCAACTTCAATCGCCCATCAAGACTATTGTCTCCTCTGCATTCTGGCACTCATTCAAGTATTGATTCTGTTGATTCACTGCTTGCAGACAAAGTCACAGCAGTCTCTTATTCAGCACAGGGGCGTGTCTTGACTCTTGAGTGGGCGGAGCTTTTATTCTGCCGCGAGCGCTTCCGCTTATTAAACAATCAGACTAACTGTGTTGAGCTGGAGAACAATGATGAGTTTCTGTCCATCAATGATCCAAACAGTGTCTCATAAACACAGCAGATATTAAAGCGCCGCTAGTGTTGCCATGGTTACCGCACAATCACACCGGATGATGTCACTGATGGGCGACTCACACACGGGCCGTAATATCACTGATTAAACATTCGGGATAATGTATTTAAGTCAACACAATATATATAATCTTACATATTGTGCCTTTAAATGCACAAACAAATCATTTCATAGTCTTTACTGTATGAATTCATAAAAAATAACTGAGGTTGAACAGTTTAAAATCACTTGAACATTTAAACTGGGAAAACACATGCAAGTGTAAACTTTATAACACTAGACAGTATGAAAGCATGAATGCACGGTTGATCTCGATTATCTTGTGTTCAGAATCGCTGGAAACCAAACTGGTAATTGAATATGAATTGGATGAATCACCCAGAGCGACAGGAGAGGCGGGCCGGGATCATGAGAGAACCGTGACTCTTTATTAGGACCAGAGCACCGATGGTGTGAGGACCCTATTGGAATCGCTCGGTCTATTATTCTTCTTTTTCATTTCTGAGGGCCTAAACACGCTCGAAAACTCATGAAGCTTTGCACACGCGTCAGAAGTGGTGAAAATGTACGTCTGATATGGGTTTCAGAATTAGGCTTGCCAAAATGGCTCAATAGCACCATTCACACTACGTTTCACGTACAAGTATTACATTTGGTAGAAATGTAACAGCCCAATGCCTACAAAACAGTCCCTGGGAGCAAAATCTGAAAACCAACTGGAAGTCAGATATTTTGAATTTTCTCTGCAAATTATTATTATTTTTTGTCATTTCCAGACCTCATACTTTAACAAACTCCTCCTTGAGATTTAATCATATCAACATCAAATTTGGTAGGTGTAATCTTAAGGCCTTGGTGATGTTAAATTGCAAAGATCTTGAGTTTTCGCTGAAGGGCGTGTCTGTGGCGGACTGGCAAAGTGTGATGTTTCACCATGAAACAAGAAGTAAGTTGTAAGTAAGGCATAATGACCAATCAGACTTAAACGTCACATGTCTGATTAGAGTCCTGACCATAGACTGCAAAAAAATGTGGACGTAGTGTCCGTGACGTCTCCCGTAGGATTCTGAAGAGCAGATATGAAGCGTAAAGTCGGGCCGGCCGTCTCCATCTTGGAAGCAAGTCAAGTCAAGTCAACTTTATTTATATAGCGCTCTTAACAATGCAGATTGTTTCAAAGCAGCTTCACAGTGTTAAACAGAAAAATAATGCAACAGAATATATTTCGATTATCATACAGTTACAATGTGGGCTTTAATTAGATCAGTAATTTGGTCTATATGGTTAATTTAGTTTAATAATTAGATTTATTTTTAAATATATTTGAAAAATAGTTTTTCCCCAACTGAGTGAGCCAAGCCAGAGGCGACAGTGGCAAGGAAACCCAAACCCCATCAGGAGACCTAATGGAGAAAAATAAACCTTGGGAGAAACCAGGCTCAGTCGGGGGGGCAGTTCTCCTCTGGCCAATTAACAAACAGCGTATTATTATTATTCTGGCAATTTTGAAGGTCAGAGGTCATAATCAATCTGAATATTCGAAAGATCTGAGGCAACACGCCAGAGACGGGTTTATTGAGGATGATGTATCGATTAAATAATGATTAAAAATAATTATTTAATCGGCAGTTATCCGGGAGTGATGTCATCACACGTCACTCCCGGATAACTGCCAATGGGCAAAGAGGCGGGATGTGGGCGGAGCCGAGGTGATGACTAACAGACAGCAGACAAACGGCTATCCACCTGTCACTCAAAGTGGCCACGCCCTTAATTATGCAGAACTTTAAGGATATTATATAATAGATGAATGAGTTATAAAAAAATCCCCCCGCCCCCCCTCACAGTCGTCATGAAGGGCACAATCAGCCGTATAGACCAAACCCACAGTTTGTCCCAGGCTGTGAACATGTGTTATTCTGCTGTAAAGTTGGGCATCTTAACATGAGCTCAATGAGATTCGGTCTCTAGTGGCCAGACGAGGAACTGCAGTTTAAGTCAAGAGAGGGCCCTTTCATCGCTGCCTGCAGCTTTAATTATATAACTTGTAACTTGTATAAAATACAGCTTGTTATTCTGACCGCGACTCCGGCACTGATCGGCGAGCCTCACCTCCTCCCACTGGTGGATGTACCGTATGAGTCGGGACAGACGCAGCAGGCGCAGCAGACTCAGGATCTTAGTGAATCGAACGATCCGCAGCGCTCGAGCAGTCCTGTACACCTGCGGGAAAGAGCCAAACACACACATTTACACCTGCATTCGGTTACTGACTAGTTAATCCTGGATAAAGTTCAGGTTTAAAAGACTTTAGATTGATGTGAATAATGACTGTAGAATCTGAATGCGTGTCATATCTGATGACGTTTCATCACATGCTGTGATTCTCCTGCTGTGAAACATCTGTACTGTATGAAGCGCTGGAGGAGTAAAGCTGAGTTGACTATGGGTTCTGTCATCATTTACTCGCCCTCATGTCATTCAAACCTGTGTGAGTTTCTTATGAAAGCTTGTTTCCACCACAGAATAAAAAAGGTTATTGTGATGTTTATCTCACAATTCTGACGTTTTCCCTCACAAGTCTAAGATTATATCTCTCAATTCTATATCTTAGTTTATGTTAACATTCTGTTGACTATAAGTAACTTTTCAACTTATTCTCTCCTTAACCCTCCCAGTCTACTAATACTCTACTGAGAGTTAGTAAACATGCAGGTGTGACGTTACTTATAGTCAACAGAATGTGTTAACGGGACCACCAAAATAAAGCGAAACCAAGTTTATAAGTTTATATCCAACCCTATTCAGGGACAGGTGTTAAAGTGGTTTAGATCGTATCCATCAGACCGTTACCATTTTGTCTATTTAATCAGGGAATTATCCCAGCTAATGTCAGTAAACTATGGAGTGCCTCAAGGCTCTGTGTTAGGCCCTCGGTTATTCTCAATATATATGCTGACACTTGGTAATATTATTAGAAAACATGGAATTAGTTTCCATTCTTATGCCGATTATACTCAGTTATACATCTCATCACAACCAGATAAAGTCTCTTAATTATCCAAGTTGACTGTTGAGTGTGTTAAAGGTATAAAATATTTTATGAGCTTCTGTTAAATTCAGATAAGTCTGATGTCGGATACAACAGGGCTAAAGGCTCTTATTTTATTTTCCTCTAAACCACTAGATGGCAAAAAGCTTACCTCGGCACTTTCCAGAGCATCCGCTTCTCAAGATCGCGGCGCAAAGTGGATTCTGTGCTAATTTGATTTAATATTTGATATTGTAGATTTAAGTAGCAAATAAGAATCACTAAAATTATTGACTATTGAAAAGGTCTTCTTAATGATTTACCGTTTTGTTCAAGGTAATTAAAGCAACAGTTTTTCAATAGCGGAAGAATATGTATGGTATTTGGGATAAAATGCACCATATTTAACATGATAATTAATATCTGGCTGACTTTTTCATGACTATAAATATCATATATTAAGTTTAATGTATATACTTTAGAGATAATCACCATATTTATAATGAAATCATCATATGATACTAATAATATCATATAATAAAATATAATTAATTTCTACTACTGTATATCTATATTAAATTATTATGGGTATTATATTTGGTGACAGTATATTTATTGAACAAAAAAGAATAATTCTATTTATCAGAATAAACAGAGCTAAAGTGATTGTTTTGAACATTAGTTCATGAGCTCAAGGCTAGATTATTGTAATGCTCTACTGGGTGGTTGCCCTGCTCGCCTAATAAATAAACTCCAGCTGGTCCAAAACGCAGCAGCTCGAGTTCTTACTAGAACCAGGAAGTATGAACACATTAGCCCGGTCCTGTCAACACTGCACTGGCTCCTATTAAACAATTATCTAACATTATTAAAAACATATAATTTTAGCTGAAGTATTTGTGTCTTTTGTCCTGTGTGTCTGCGAGGGCCACCCCATACATTTATACTATTTTTAAACAAATGAAACCACTTCTGAAAATCTGTTGCTCTATAAATGTTCAATACAAACACACTCAGTTTCCCAAAATATCTTTGTTTGTGATTGACAGAAGAAAGTCCCACAGGTTTGACTGACGTGAGGATGAGTAAATGATGACAGAATGACTGGTTTGGCTGGTCTCTTAAAGAACCTGTTGCACAGATTTCTGAATGAACTGAAGTTTAATGCCTCAGTGAGAGACAGACAGACTGGATTCCTCTACCTCCGAGTCCAGTCGAGCCTCCAGGTCCACCATCAGGAAGATATAATCCACCGGGATGGATGACACGAAGTCCACGAGGAACCAGCTCTTCAGGTAGCGCTGGCGGATGGCCTTCGGGTCCAGCAGGATCTCAGTACTGTCCTCTTTCACGATCCCGGTACGGAAGTTCAGCACCAGGTCCACCAGGAAGGCGTATCCGAAACCACGTTAAAGATGATCCACGGAGGCGTGTTCTCATCCTTGAAGAACGTGATTCCCACCGGGAGGATGATGAGGTTTCCCACCATCAGCATCAGCATGAGGAGATCCCAATAAAACCTGAAGACAGACGGGAGAAACAAGACTGAGGAAGAACATCATGTTTTGACAGTGTGTGTGTGTATGTCCTTAAATCAGGATTCATTTACTGGAGAAGAAATGTGTCTTGTTTTCTGAAAAAAAAAAAAATTAAGTTGGTTTAAGTTTAAAACAAGAACAAAAATCTGTCAATGGGGTCAGAAAACATAAACCTAATTTAAAGTGAAGCGCTTCAGGAGCAAGAACAGATGTGGGCGGGGCTTGAGTGAGTCTGTGGGGATCTGATTGGATGGGTGTGGTTTGCTATTGGCTGATCTCATGTGAGTGACAGGTGGCCCCGCCCTCGAGAACAGATGAAGTTATTCTCAAGATTATTAACACAATAATGATAAATCATTTACAATAAATAAATGTCAGTTTTGATTTCATAGTAACTCTAATCAAAAGAAGTGCCGAATCAGAGAGCATGTGATCTGACGCAGCTGTAGGATCTCATATTTCAGCCGCTAAGTCTCTGATTATCTCTGTCTGCGGTTATGAGATCAATATTATTGATCATCACCCTATGAGAGATGCAGAGCTGCATGGAGAGATAATACAGTAATGCAAGAGTCCAGCGGCGCTGTCAGAAATCATCAGTGTGTCCTGCTAGTGTAAAGGAGGACGTAAAATAACAGACGCTCAAGCATCGTGATGGAGAAACTGGGACACTGGAGCAGGTCTGAGGCTCTGTGTCTCACACACACACACACACACACACACACACACACACACACACACACACACACACACACACACACACACACACACAGGTGTGTGATCCATCAGTAATAACCTGCTCATAATCTGCAGCAGCAGTTTCCCATCAGTCCCTCGTTTCTTTATTCATAGTCTCAGTTTAACGTAATTGAAATTGTAGCTGATTGAATTATGCATTATGCATACATTGGATGAAAAATGCATGACATTATGAATATTTGATCCATGCTCATTTCTGACAGCAGACAGACTAATTGTGCTCATATGCATATTCAGATGTCGTGTATAGATACTAAAGAACTAGCAAAGCATGTTAAATATTCGCATAAACCTCAAGCACTCTTCAGGACAATTAAAGGCGCAGTGTGTAATTATTCAGCACAGGGGCGTGTCTTGACTCGTGAGTGGGCGGGGCTTTTATTCTGCTGCGAGCGCTTCCGCTTCTTCCGCTCATGCGTGTGTGTGTGTGTGTAACGCAGCGCTGTTTGATCATATCACACACATGTGCGTGTGTTAAAGTGATGTTATAATGCTACTATGAGACACTTGTTCACACTGCAGTGAGCGAGATCATATTAGGCGGTAAAACATGTAAATCAAGAACAGCAGATTTACACAATCAGACTAACTGTGTTGAGCTGGAGAACAATGATGAGTTTCTGTCCATCAATGATCCAAACAGTGTCTCATAAACACAGCAGATATTAAAGCGCCGCTAGTGTTGCCATGGTTACTGCACAATCACACCGGAGGGTGACGCGGGATGATGTCACTCATATGCGATGC
>CM040926.1:42103068-42118068 GCA_023029165.1 Gobiocypris rarus | reverse complement strand
CATATGAGAAGGACACATGATGGCTCACATGCTGTAATTATCAGTTTTCATCACAGGAAAATAAAGATGGCACAAATGACTCATTTCATTTTATTGATACAGAAATGATACACATATGATGGTTGGAGGTGAAGCACAAGCAGAAATCAAAAGTGATGCTCTGAGGCTTAATTAGCATGAGGCTGTCAATCACAGACTCTGGCGAATCAGAGCGCAGGGGTCAGGGCACAGTGACCGCCCTCATGATGTTGGTGTGTCCTGAACCGGGACTCCAGCCGGTGACCACGATCACCATATCACCCGTCCTGAAAAAGCCCCGCGCTTTACCTGCAGAGAGAGACGTTAACACACACATACACACACACTCACACACTCACACACTCACACACTCACACACTCACACACTCACACTCACACACTCACACACTCACACACACACTCACACACTCACACACACCCACTCACTCACTCACTCACACCACTCACACACACACACTCACACCACACCACACACTCACACACTCACACACTCACACACCACACTCACACTCACTCACACACTCACCACACTCACTCACACTCACCACACACTCACACACTCACTCACTCACACTCACTCACACCCACTCACACTCACACACTCACTCCACACACACACTCCACCACTCACTCACTCCACTCACTCACTCACTCACACTCACTCACTCACTCACTCACACACTCACTCACTCACACACACTCACTCACTCACACACCACTCACACACACACCACTCACACACACCACCACACACACACACACACTCCTCACACACACACACACACACTCACCTCACTCACACCACTCACTCACACACTCACACACACTCACTCACTCCTCACACCACACTCACTCACTCACACTCTCACACTCACTCACTCACACACACTCACTCACACTCACACTCACTCACACTCTCACACTCACACTCACACCACACCACTCACTCACTCACTCACTCACTCACCACTCACTCACACTCACACACTCACACACTCCTCTCTCACACACTCACACACTCACTCACTCTCACTCACTCACACACTCACTCACTCACACACTCACACACTCACACCTCACACTCACTCACTCACTCACTCCACACTCACTCACTCACACCACCACTCACACACTCACTCACTCACTCACACTCACTCACACTCACACTCTCACTCACTCACTCACACACTCACACACTCTCACTCACACTCTCACCACTCTCACTCACTCACCACTCACTCACTCACTCACCACTCCACACACTCACACACTCACACACTCACTCACTCACACTCACCACTCACACACTCACTCACTCACCACTCACACACTCACACACACTCACCTCACTCACTCACTCACACACTCACTCACTCACACTCACCACACTCACTCACTCACTCACACACTCACACACTCACACACTCACACTCACACACACTCACTCACACTCACACACTCACTCACTCCCACTCACACACTCACACACACACACTCACTCACACACTCACACACTCACACACTCACTCACACACACTCACACACTCACTCCACACACTCACTCACTCACTCACACTCACTCACTCACTCACACACTCACTCACTCACTCACACACTCACTCACACACTCACTCACACACTCACACACACACTCACTCACTCACCACTCACTCACACACACACACCACACACACACTCACCACCCACTCACACACTCACACACTCACACACTCCACACACACTCTCTCACACACTCACACACTCACACACTCACACACACACGCACACACACACTCACTCACACACTCACTCACACACTCACTCACACTCACTCACACACTCACTCACCTCACTCTCACCACCTCACTCACACACTCACACACTCACACACACTCAAACAACACACACTCACACACTGACACAAACACTCACACACTCACACCACTCACTCACTCACTCACTCACTCACTCACTCACACTCACTCACACACACACACACACACACACACACACACACACACACACACACACTCACACACACACACTCACCACTCACTCCTCACACACTCACACACACACACACACACACACACTCACCCACTCACTCCTCACTCACTCACTCACTCCTCCTCACTCACTCATTCACTCCACTCTCACACCCACTCACTCACTCACTCACTCACTCCTCACTCACTCACTCACTCACTCACACACTCACTCACACATTCACACACTCACTCACACACTCATTCACTCACTCACTCACTCACACACACACTCAGTCACTCACCCACTCACTCACTCACTCAATCACACACACACTCACTCACACACTCACTCACACACTCACACAAACACTCACTCACTCACTCTCTCTCTCTCTCTCTCTCTCTCTCACTCTCTCTCTCTCTCTCACTCACTCACTCACTCACTCACTCACTCACTCACTCACACACTCACTCACACACTCCTCCACACACTCACTCACACACTCACTCACACACTCACTCACACACTAACACACTCACTCACACACTAACACACTCACTCACACACTCACTCACTCACTCACTCACTCACTCACTCACTCACTCACCCACACACTCACACAAACACTCACACAAACACTCACACAAACACTCACACACTCACACACTCATTCACACACTCACTCACTCACTCACTCACTCACTCACACACTCACTCACACACTCACTCACACACACACTCACTCACACACTAACACACTCACACACTCACACACTCACTCACTCCTCACTCACTCCTCACTCACTCACTCACTCACTCACTCACTCACTCCACTCCTCACTCACTCACATCACTCACTCACACACTCACACAAACACTCACACAACACTCACACAAACACTCACACAAACACTCACTCACTCACTCACACTCACACTCACACACTCACACTCACACACTCATTCACACACTCACTCACTCACCCACTCACTCACTCCTCACTCACTCACTCACTCACTCACTCACTCCACTCACTCACTCACTCACTCCTCCACCACTCACCACTCACCTCCTCACTCACTCACTCACTCCTCACTCACTCCACTCCTCACTCCTCCACTCACTCACTCACCACTCACTCCTCACTCACTCACATCACTCCTCACACACTCCTCACACACACACACGCTCCTCACTCACTCACTCACACACACTCACTCACTCACTCACTCACTCACTCACCACCTCACTCCTCACTCACTCCACCACTCACTCACTCACTCCTCACACCTCCACCACTCCATCACTCACTCCACCACCACACACTCTCTCTCTCACTCTCTCTCACTCTCTCTCACTCACTACTCACTCACTCACTCACTCACTCACTCACTCACTCACTCACTCACTCACTCACACACACTAACACTCACTCACACACTCACTCACACTAACACTCACACACTCACACACTAACACACTAACACACTCACTCACTCACTCACTCACTCACTCACTCACTCACTCACTCACTCACTCACTCACTCACTCACACACACACACACACACTCACCGATGTCCATTGCAAACGTCACACGGTTATCCACATCATCAGCCCAGACCTCAGTGGGCGGAGCTCGGAACAGGGCGGGGAAAACGCCGCGGAGCAGCTGGGATTGACGGGCCATCTGAACATTACGTGTCACGGCGATGATCGGACAGCGAGGACGATATCGAGACAATAAATGAGCCGACCTGCACAACACACAGAGAAACACAATCTGAAAACACTGTCCTACACACACACACACCACGTCTTCCACACTAATGATAAGCCCCGCCCACAGCGGAATCTCATTGTTCTAAAATCCTGCTCAACAGAAAACATGAGTTCTGATTGGCTGTAATTGAGTCAAATATGAGGACACTGTTATAGCCATAATGCACATTGTGGAAATTTCATAATATTGAAGTAATGTTAGTTGTTGTGCATTTTTAATAATATTAATAATAATAATAGTGTGTGTGTGTGTGTGTAATAATGTGTATGTGTAATATATAATATAAGTGTGTAATTAGGTGAGTAGTATAATAATGTGTGTATGTGTAATGTGTGTGTGTGTGTGTATAATGTAAAATAATAGTAATGTAATAGTAATATGTGTAGTAAATGTAATAGTGTAGTAATAATAATAATATGTAATAATAACAATATGTAATGTAATAATGTGTAATGTAATAATGTAATGTAATAGTGTAGTAATAATGTAATGTGTATGTATGTGTATGTATGTGTAATAATATAT
The DNA here is from genome assembly GCA_023029165.1 of Gobiocypris rarus. NCBI lineage: Eukaryota > Metazoa > Chordata > Actinopteri > Cypriniformes > Gobionidae > Gobiocypris > Gobiocypris rarus. The sequence goes on along the minus strand of CM040926.1, from coordinate 42,113,734 downwards.
AGTAATATATGTAATAATAATAATATGTAAGTAATAATAATATGTATGTAATAATAATATATGTAATAACAATATGTATATAATATATATATATATATATATAATATAATAGTAGTTATATATGTATAATATATGTATATATATAGTAGTATAACAATAATAATAATAATAATATATGTGTAGTGTAGTGTAATATGTAATATATATATATGTAGTAATGTGTGTAGTAATGTAATAATAATAATAATAATATATATATATAATATGTATATAATAATATATGTGTATATAATAATAATAATATGTATATAATATATATAATAATAATATATATATATATATGTAATATATATAATATATATATATATATGTAATAATAATATATAATATATATATATGTAATAATATGTGTGTAATATATATGTATGTAATAATAATAATGTAATAATATGTAATAATAATGTAGTGTGTAATAAGTGTAATATGTGTGTAATAATAAGTAATATAATAATAATAATATGTAATGTATATATATGTGTATATGTATGTGTATATGTATGTATATATATGTAATAATAATATATATGTGTAATATATATAATATATAATATATATGTATATATATATATGTATATGTATAATGTGCTAATATGTATAATATGTAGTGTGTAGTAGTAATAATATGTGTGTAATGTAATGTAGTAGTAAGTGTGTCAACAAGTGTGTATATGTGTATGTAATAATATATGTAATATAATAATATGTATATATAATATAATAATAATAATATATAATATATATATAATAATAATATATGTATATATATATAATATGTATATATATATATATATATATATATAATATGTGTAATATGAGTGTGTAACAATAATAATAATAATAATAATAATAATGTGTCTTATAATAATGTAGTAAGTGTGTATAACATAGTAGTATAATGTGTGTATGTGTATAGTAAAGTGTAGTAGTGAGTGTGTGAGTGGTAGTGAGTGGTGAGTAATGTGTGGTCAGTGTGTAGTGTAGTAGTGTGTTACCTGCTACGGTGGTGAGGATGATGATGGCTCCAGCGCAGCATTTGAAGGACGACTCGACGGCTCCGATGGCCGTGACCTCTGTGGGGTCAGAGCTCAGAGGGGTCAAACGCCGCAGCTCTTCAAACAACTGCTGATGGAAGATGGCCGCCTCGGCCTCACGGCAGATCTGACACACACACACACACAGTGAGACAGCAGGTGACATGGAGTTAAAGTGGCATCCAGCCAAGGGTCAAAGGTCACCCACCGAGTGCATCATAGCAACAGATTCGACAGGGAAGTTTCCTTTGGCCGTTTCTCCAGACAGCATCACGCAGTCGGCTCCGTCCAGAACCGCATTAGCCACGTCGCTGCTCTCCGCGCGGGTGGGCCGTGCGTGCTGCACCATACTCTCCAACATCTGCCCACACACACACACACACACACACACAGAGTCAGCGTCAGAGGTCACTCATCATGCATTGGTTCGGGTGGGGTCGTGTGACGCACCTGTGTGGCGCAGATCACCGGCTTCCCTGCAGAATTGCAGCGTCCGATCATCATCTTCTGCGCGATGAACACTTTCTCGGCCGGGATCTCGATGCCCAGGTCACCGCGGGCCACCATGATGCCGTCGCTCTCCTTCAGGATCTCCTCGAAGCTGCGGTGAGAGAAGAGGAGATGAGACGACAGAGCGAGAGCGAGCTGAGCGGTGTGTGTGTGTGTGTGTGTGTCTCACTTCTGAACGCCCTGTCTGCTCTCCACTTTGCTGATGACTTTGATGCTCCGTCCCCTGTCTCCGAGCGCAGCCCTCACGGCCCTCACGTCCTCGGCCGAGCGGATGAAGGAGGCGAAGACGATGTCCACGTCCTGCTCCACTCCGAACAGCAGGTCGGATCGGTCCCGCTCGCTCACCGCAGGCAGGTTCACCAGCTCCGCTCCGGGAAGATTCACGCCTTTACGACTGCCCAGAACCCCTCCGTTCTCCACCGCGTGTCCACCCACGAGTCGCCTGGGAGAGAACACGGACTCTGACCACTGCCCCGGTGCGGCTCACTGTATATTGTGTGTGAATATGAGCTGGTGTTTGTTACCGATCTCCAGGACTTTGAGAGCGAGGAGCCCGTCATCAATGAATATCCTGCTTCCCTCCTGGAGCACGCCGGTCAGGCTGGGATAATCCAACCAGATAACTGACCCGTCCGTCTTATCACGCTCCGTCTCTGCCGTCACAACCCGAACCGAGGCTCCACGCTCCAGCGTCACCTCAGCGTCCACACACTGATCACACACACACACACCGTCTGAACACTGATCACACACACACACACACACACACACACACACACACACACACACACACACACACACACACACACACACACACACGTCTGAACACTGATCACACACACACACACACACAGTCTGAACACTGATCACACACACACACACCGTCTGAACACTGATCACACACACACACACCGTCTGAACACTGATCACACACACACCGTCTGAACACTGATCACACACACACACACACACACACACCGTCTGAACACTGATCACACACACCGTCCTGAACACTGATCACACACACCGTCTGAACACTGATCACACACACACACACCGTCTGAACACTGATCACACACACACACACACACACACCGTCTGAACACTGATCACACACACCGTCCTGAACACTGATCACACACACCGTCTGAACACTGATCACACACACCACTGATCACACACACACACACACACACACCGTTTGAACACTGATCACACACACCGTCTGAACACTGATCACACACACCGTCTGAACACTGAACACACACACACACACACGCCGTCTGAACACTGATCACACACACACACACACACCGTCTGAACACTGATCACACACACACACACCGTCTGAACACTGATCACACACACACACACACACCGTCTGAACACTGATCACACACACCACACACTGATCACACACCGTCTGAACACTGATCACACACACACACACCGTCTGAACACTGATCACACACACCGTCTGAACACTGATCACACACACCGTCTGAACACTGATCACACACACACACACACACCGTCTGAACACTGATCACACACACCGTCTGAACACTGATCACACACACACACACCGTCTGAACACTGATCACACACACACACACACACACACACACCGTCTGAACACTGATCACACACACCGTCTGAACACTGATCACACACACACACCGTCTGAACACTGATCACACACACACACACGTCTGAACACTGATCACACACACACACACACACACACACCGTCTGAACACTGATCACACACACCGTCTGAACACTGATCACACACACACACACACCGTCTGAACACTGATCACACACACCGTCTGAACACTGATCACACACACCGTCTGAACACTGATCACACACACGTCTGAACACTGATCACACACACACACATACCGTCTGAACACTGATCACACACACACACACACACACACACACACACACACACCGTCTGAACACTGATCACACACACACACACACACCGTCTGAACACTGATCACACACACACACCGTCTGAACACTGATCACACACACCGTCTGAACACTGATCACACACACCGTCTGAACACTGACCACACACACACACACACACCGTCTGAACACTGATCACACACACACACACACACACCGTCTGAACACTGATCACACACACACACACACCGTCTGAACACTGATCACACACACACACACACCGTCTGAACACTGATCACACACACACACACACACGTCTGAACACTGATCACACACACCATCTGAACACTGATCACACACACCGTCTGAACACTGATCACACACACCGTCTGAACACTGATCACACACACACACACCGTCTGAACACTGATCACACACACCGTCTGAACACTGATCACACACACACACACACACACACACACACACCGTCTGAACACTGATCACACACACCGTCTGAACACTGATCACACACACACACACCGTCTGAACACTGATCACACACACCGTCTGAACACTGATCACACACTGACTGAACAATGATAACACACACACACACCGTCTGAACACTGATCACACACTGAATGAACACTGATCTGACACTGATCACACACACACACACCGTCTGAACACTGATCACACACACCGTCTGAACACTGACACACACACACACACACACCGTCTGAACACTTATCACACACACACACACACACACACCTGAACACTGATCACACACACACACACACACACACACACACCGTCTGAACACTGATCACACACACACACACACCGTCTGAACACTGATCACACACACCGTCTGAACACTGATCACACACACACCGTCTGAACACTGATCACACACACCGTCTGAACACTGATCACACACACACACACACACACACACGTATGAACACTGATCACACACACACACCGTCTGAACACTGATCACACACACGTCTGAACACTGATCACACACACCGTCTGAACACTGATCACACACACACACACGTCTGAACACTGATCACACACACCGTCTGAACACTGATCACACACACCGTCTGAACACTGATCACACACACACACACACCGTCTGAACACTGATCACACACACCGTCCTGAACACTGATCACACACACACACCGTCTGAACACTGATCACACACACACACGTCTGAACACTGATCACACACACACCGTCTGAACACTGATCACACACTGACTGAACACTGATAACACACACACACACCGTCTGAACACTGATCACACACTGACTGAACACTGATCACACACACACCGTCTGAAAACTGACCACACACACACACACCGTCTGAACACTTATCACACACACACACACACACCGTCTGAACACTGATCACACACACACACACACAAACCGTCTGAACACTGATCACACACACCGTCTGAACACTGATCACACACACCGTCTGAACACTGATCACACACACCGTCTGAACACTGATCACACACACCGTCTGAACACTGATCACACACTGACTGAACACTGATCACACACACACCGTCTGAACACTGATCACACACACCGTCCTGAACACTGATCACACACACACCGTCTGAACACTGATCACACACACCGTCTGAACACTGATCACACACGCGTCTGAACACTGATCACACACTGACTGAACACTGATCCCACACACACACACCGTCTGAACACTGATCACACACACGTCTGAACACTGATCACACACACACCGTCTGAACACTGATCATACACACACACACACACACACACCCATCTGAACACTGATCACACACACACCTGAACACTGATCACACACACACACACCGTCTGAACACTGATCACACACCGTCTGAACACTGATCACACACACACACACACACGTCTGAAGACTGATCACACACACACACACGTCTGAACACTGATCACACACACCGTCTGAACACTGATCACACACACCGTCTGAACACTGATCACACACTGACTGAACACTGATCACACACACACACCGTCTGAACACTGATCACACACTGACTGAACACTGATCACACACACACCGTCTGAACACTGATCACACACACCGTCTGAACACTGATCACACACACACACCGTCTGAACACTGATCACACACACACACACACACACCATCTGAACACTGATCACACACACACACGTCTGAACACTGATCACACACACACACAGTCTGAAAACTGATCACACACACACACACACACACCATCTGAACACTGATCACACACACCGTCTGAACACTGATCACACACACACACACACACCGTCTGAACACTGATCACACACACACACACACACCATCTGAACACTGATCACACACACCGTCTGAACACTGATCACACACACCGTCTAAACACTGATCACACACACACACCATCTGAACACTGATCAGACACACCGTCTGAACACTGATCACACACACACACCATCTGAACACTGATCACACACACCGTCTGAACACTGATCACACACACACACCATCTGAACACTGATCACACACACCGTCTGAACACTGATCACACACCGTCTGAACACTGATCACACACACACACACACACACACCATCTGAACACTGATCACACACACACCGTCTGAACACTGATCACACACACACACACCGTCTGAACACTGATCACACACACCGTCTGAACACTGATCACACACACACACACACCGTCTGAACACTGATCACACACACACACCGTCTGAACACTGATCACACACACCGTCTGAACACTGATCACACACACGTCTGAACACTGATCACACACACACACCTGAACACTGATCACACACACACCGTCTGAACACTGATCACACACACACACCGTCTGAACACTGATCACACACACACACACACACACACACACACACACCATCTGAACACTGATCACACACACACACCGTCTGAACACTGATCACACACACACACACACACACACACACCGTCTGAACACTGATCACACACACACACACACACCGTCTGAACACTGATCACACACACACACACACACACACCGTCTGAACACTGATCACACACACCGTCTGAACACTGATCACACACACACACACACACACACCGTCTGAACACTGATCACACACACACACGTCTGAACACTGATCACACACACACACACACGTCTGAATACTGATCAGACACACACACACCGTCTGAACACTGATCACACACACACACACCGTCTGAACACTGATCACACACTGACTGAACACTGATCACACTCACACACCGTCTGAACACTGATCACACACACACACCGTCTGAACACTGATCACACACACACCGTCTGAACACTGATCACACACACACACACACACACACACACACCGTCTGAACACTGATCACACACACACACACACAGACACACCATCTGAACACTGATCACACACACCGTCTGAACACTGATCACACACACCATCTGAACACTGATCACACACACCGTCTGAACACTGATCACACACACCGTCTGAACACTGATCACACACACCTGAACACTGATCACACACACCGTCTGAACACTGATCACACACACTGACTGAACACTGATCACACACACACACCGTCTGAACACTGATCACACACACCGTCTGAACACTGATCACACACACACACACCGTCTGAACACTGATCACACACACCGTCTGAACACTGATCACACACACACACACCGTCTGAACACTGATCACACACTGACTGAACACTGATCACACACACACCGTCTGAACACTGATCACACACTGACTGAACACTGATCACACACACCGTCTGAACACTGATCACACTCACACACCGTCTGAACACTGATCACACACACCGTCTGAACACTGATCACACACACCGTCTGAACACTGATCACACACACACACACCGTCTGAACACTGATCACACACTGACTGAACACTGATCACACACCGTCTGAACACTGATCACACACACCGTCTGAACACTGATCACACACCGTCTGAACACTGATCACACACACCGCCTGAACACTGATCACACACTGACTGAACACTGATCACACACACACACACACCGTCTGAACACTGATCACACACCGTCTGAACACTGATCACACACCATCTGAACCCTGATCACACACACACACATCATCTGAACACTGATCACACACACACACACACACACACACACACACACACACACACACCGTCTGAACACTGATCACATACACACACACCGTCTGAACCCTGATCACACACACACACCGTCTGAACACTGATCACACACCGTCTGAACACTGATCACACACACCATCTGAACCCTGATCACACACACACACACACACACCGTCTGAACACTGATCACACACACCGTCTGAACACTGATCACACACACCGTCTGAACACTGATCACACACACACACACACCGTCTGAACACTGATCACACACCGTCTGAACACTGATCACACACACCGTCTGAACACTGATCACACACCATCTGAACCCTGATCACACACACACACACACACACCATCTGAACACTGATCACACACACACACACACACACCGTCTGAACACTGATCACACACACACACACACACACACACCGTCTGAACACTGATCACACACACACCGTCTGAACACTGATCACACACACACACACACACACCATCTGAACACTGATCACACACACACACACACGTCTGAACACTGATCACATACACACACACAGTCTGAACGCTGATCACACACACCGTCTGAATACTGATCACACACACACACAGGTCGTACCCCTTTAACCAGGCCGGTGCGAATCTCTGGTCCTTTGGTGTCCAGTGCGATGGCCACAGGCCTGTAGTACAGCGGGTCAGAGGTCAGCGTCTCCACGGCCTCACGGATGTTACGGATCGTCTCTCTGTGATACTAAGAGAGACACGTGTGTGTCATAGAGAGACGTGCACACACACACCTTCTGAACACTGATCACACACACACACACTGACCTCATGAGAGCCGTGAGAGAAGTTGAGTCTGGCGATGTTCATCCCGGCCTTCACACACCGTCTGAACACTGATCACACACACACACACACACACACACACACCGTCTGAAGAGCAGACTGAAGAGAAGATGAGCATCGGAAAACACTGGAAATGCACTGGGATCTGCATTTTATTATTAGAAAAATATTAAGATCTACACTATATCAGCAGAAGTATTGTCCCGCTCCTCCAGATCCCAGAGTTCAGGTGTTCAGTCCCTTCATGGCCACAGGTGTATAAATCAAGCACTAGGCATGCAGACGCTTCTACACACATTTGTGAGAGAATGGCTCGCTCTCAGGAGCTCAGTGAACTCAAGCGTGGGACCGGGATAGGTTGCCACCTGTGCAATAAGGCCATTCACACACACACACACACACACACACAGGTGGGATTATAACAAAGAGGAAGCGAGGAACAACAGCAACTCAATCCCAGAGCGGGGTCAGCGCATGCTGAGGGTCACAGTGCGCAGAAGTCACCAACTTTCTGCAGAGTCAATCGCTCCAGACCTCCAAACTCCTGTGGCCTTCAGATGAGCTCAGGAACAGTGCGGAGAGAGCTTCATGGAATGGGTTTCATGGCGAGCAGCTCATCCAAGCCTTACATCACCAAGAGCAATGCAAAGCGTGGGATGCAGTGGGGTAAAGCACGCCACCACTGGACTCTAGAGCAGTGAGACGTGTTCTGAGTGACCAATCACGCTTCTCTGTCTGACCATCCCATGGACGAGTCTGGGTTTGGCGGTTGCCAGGGGAACGGGACTTGCCTGACTTGCCTTGCCTTGCCTTGCCTTGTGACGAGTGTAAAGTTTGGTGGAGGGGGGATTATGGGGTGGGGTTGTTTTTCAGGGGTTGGCCCCTTAGTTCCAGTGAAAGGAACTCTTAATGCTTCACCAAGACATTTTGGACAATTTCATGCTCCCAACTTTGTGGGATCAGTTTGGGGACGGCCCCTTCCTGTCCCAACATGACTGCGCTCCAGTGCACAAAGCGTCGCTCCATAAAGACATGGATGAGCGAGTTTGGTGTGGAGGAACTGGACTGGCCTGCACAGAGTCCTGACCTCATCCCGATAGAACACCTTTGGGATGAATTAGAGCGGAGACTGCGAGCCAGGCCTTCGCGTCCAACATCAGTGCCTGACCTCACAAATGCGCTTCTAGAAGAATTCCCATAAACACACTCCTAAACCTTGAGGAAAGCCTTCCCAGAAGAGCTGAAGCTGTTAGAGCTGCAAAGGGTGGGCCGACTCCATATTAAACCCTAAAAGTTAATGTGCATGTAAAGGCAGGCGTCCCAAAAGTTTTGCCAATGTAATAATAGATTGATAAAAATGAAATGTCATAAATTATACTGTATGTAATGCTGATGACAGACCGATGGTGCAGATGATGCTGGTGTTGCGCGCTGTGATGGGCTCCTGGTCGATGTCCAGCAGACACAGATGCTCCAGGAACGTGTCGGCCATCGAGGCGTCCAGCTGCTGCTTCTGAATGAAGGAGTCCGGCAGAGCCATGACCTCAGAGTAACGCCTGATACGGGCTGAGACACACGGAGACGGTTCGAAATATTAAAAAAACGAATTTGACCTTTAAATCAAACACGTGCTATTCAGCCATAAATAGAACCAAATTGGCAAATCACTTATGACTTAAAAAACTAAAACAAAGACAAATGCTTTCAAAATATTGATTCAGTGACCAGCACTCGCATCACCACACACTTCACACATCATTCGAGTCCAGTGCGCTTTACTCCTGCAGCGCTCCAGATGTTCCACAGCATCAGTGATGAAGCTTCATCAGATCTGACACGCATGCAGATCCAGTCATTATTCACATCAGTAATATCACTGAGTGTTCACACTCTATTCATGCGATCTGCGGCTTCTCCTCATGACTTCACTGGATGTGGATGTTTGTAATGTGGCGGATAGACAGATCCAGTGTTTGTCAAGGACGAGCAAATGAAAAGAAGAAAACAACAGAACAGAGAAGAGAAAGAATGTTGACAGTGACAAACACCAA
>CM040926.1:42098068-42100568 GCA_023029165.1 Gobiocypris rarus | reverse complement strand
ACACACACACACACACACACACACACACACACACGGCACACTCATCACTCCATCACACATCACTCACATCTCACACACAGTCTCACACTCCATGTAGAGGGAAATGCAGAAGTCACTCACACACTCACCACTCCACACACTCCTCTCACACCTCACTCACTCACACCACTCACTCACTCACCTCCTCACTCCACTCCTCGACACACACTCACACTCACTCCTGCTCAAATGTGCTCATCTCACTCAAATGTCTCACTCACCACTCACTCCTCCTGCCTCACACACTCTCACACACACACAGTCACACACACACTCACACACTCCACACACACACCTCACCTCACACACTCCTCACACACTCACACACACTCACACCACTCTCCACACACACACACTCACTCACTCACACACTCCACTCACTCACACTCCTCACAGTCTACACACACACTCCTCACTCACACACTCACACTCCCACTCCTCACACACTCCACTCTCTCACTCCTCCAACACACACACACACTCCACACACTCACACTCACACTCACTCACTCACTCACTCACTCACACTCACACTCACACTCACACACTCACTCACTCACTCCACTCACTCCACCTCACTCCTCACACTCTCTCTCACACACACACAGTCTCACACTCACACACTCCTCTCACTCACACACTCACCACTCCACACACTCACTCACTCACTCCACTCCTCACTCACTCCCACTCACTCACTCCTCACTCACTCACTCACTCACACACCCACTCACACACACACACACACAGTCTCACACACTCACACTCACTCACTCCACCACTCACACACTCACTCTCACACACGGTCTCATACACACTCACTCACTCACTCCCACTCCTCCACCACTCACTCACTCACTCACTCACTCACCACACACTCACTCACTCACTCACTCACTCACTCACACACACACTCACATGCACTCACTCCTCACTCACCTCACTCACACACACTCACTCACACACACTCACTCACTCACTCTCACTCACTCACTCTCTCTCCACACACTCACTCACTCCTCCTCACTCACTCACACACACACCACACACACACACACACACCACTCCTCCTCACTCACCTCACTCTCTCACACCTCCTCCACCACTCACTCACACACTCCACTCACTCACCACACACTCACTCACACACACCTCCTCACTCACCACACTCACTCACACACTCACACTCACAGTCTCCACTCACTCACTCACTCCACTCACCTCACACACACACACTCCTCACTCCTCCTCCTCACTCCTCCCCTCCTCCTCCTACACACAGTCCTCACCCACTCTCCTCACTCACTCCTCACACACACACTCCACACACACACACACACTCACTCACTCACTCACTCCTCACTCACTCCCTATCCTCACACACACACAGTCTCACTACCTCACTCCTCACTCACTCACTACACTCACTCCTCCACTCTCACTCCTCACTCACTCCTCCCACACTCCTCCCACTCACCTCCTCACTCACACTCACTCTCACACACTCACTCCTGCACACTCACTCCTCACTCACACCTCACTCCACTACACTCACACACTCACTCCCACTCCACTCACTCACTCCTCTCCTCACACACACTCACACACTACACACACACACACACACACACACACACACACACACACACTCCTCTCTCACACACACACAGTCTCTCACCTCCTCCTCCTCACTCACTCCTCCTCACTCCTCACTCACTCACTCACTCACTCACTCCGCACTCACTCCTACTCACTCTCACTCCTCACTCACTCCTCACTCACTCCTCACTCACACACACACACACACACACACACACACACACACACACACACACACACACACACACACACACACACACACACACACACACTTCTCCACACACACACTGCCTTCTACACACCTCACACTCCCCTCTCTCCACACACACACACAGTCCTCCTCCTCCTCACACTCCTCCTCACTCACTCACTCCTCACTCACTCCTCCTCCCACTCCCACTCACTCACTCACTCCTCCACTCATCACTCACTCCTCCTCCACTCACCTCACACACATACCTCCTCTCACACACACAGTCTCACACACTCCACACTCTCTCACACACACACACTCACACACTCACACTTCACTCACCTCACTCACTCACTCCTCCTCCTCACTCACTCACTCCTCGCTCCTCCTCCACACACTCACACTCACTCACTCCTCCCACTCACTCACTCCTCACTCCTCCTCACTCACTCCTCCTCCTCCTCCTCCCTCACTCCTCACTCCTCCACTCCTCACTCACTCACTCACCTCCTACTCCTCTCCATCACTCCACTCACTCCTCCTCCTCCTCCACACACACACACACACACTACACCTCACACTCCCACACACACTCCACACACACACTCCCCTCACTCCTCTTGCTACCTCCTCCTCCTCACACACTCACTACACTCACACACACACACA
>CM040926.1:42070568-42095568 GCA_023029165.1 Gobiocypris rarus | reverse complement strand
ATAAATCATCACTCATCACATCATATAAATCATCTCATCATCATCATCATCATCTAAATCATCACATCACATCACTCACTCACTCATCCTCATCATCATCACTCCTCATCATCACTCACTACATCACTCCTCCTCACTCACTCCTCACTCACTCCTCACTCACTCACTCCTCACTCACTCACTCACTCCTCACTCACTCACTCATCACTCACTCCTCACTCACACACACACACACACACACACACACACACACAGTCTCACACACTCACACACTCTCTCACACACACACAGTCTCTCACACTCACTCCTCACTCACTCACTCACTCCTCCTCACTCACTCACTCCTCACTCCACTCACTCCTCCACTCACTCCTCCTCCTCACTCCTCCTCACTCCTCACTCACTCCACACACACACACACACACTCACTCTCTCACACACACACAGTCTCACACACTCACACACTCTCTCACTCACTCACTCCTCACTCACTCACACACTCCACACTCACACCTCCTCACTCACTCCTCACTCACTCACTCACTCCTCACTCACTCACTCCTCACTCACTCACTCCTCACTCACTCACTCCTCCACTCCTCCTCACTCACTCCACTCACACACACACACAGTCTCACACACTCACACACTCTCTCACACACACAGTCTCTCACACTCACTCCTCCTCACTCACTCCTCACTCCACTCCTCACTCACTCACTCACTCACTCACTCCACTCCTCCACTCCTCACTCACTCACTCCCACTCACTCACTCCACTCACTCCTCCTCCACTCACTCACACACACACACACACACACACACACATGTTGTGTTTCCATGTTTATGGGGACATTCCATAGGGCGTAATGCATTTTATACTGTACAAACCGTATTTTCTATCCCCTACACTGCCCCTGCCCTAAACCTACCCATCACAGGAGACATTCTGCATTTTTACTTCATCAAAAAACATCACTTAGTGTGATTTATAAGATGTTTTCCTCATGGGGACCAAAAAATGTCCCCACAAGGACAAAAATTTGGATATTGCCATCTTTGTGGGACATTTTGTCCCCATACCGTAGGGATTACCAGTCCACACACACACACACACACACACACACACACACACACACACACTCACTCACACACTCACACACTCTCTCACTCACTCACTCACTCACTCACTCACTCACTCACTCACTCACTCACACACACACACACACACACACACACACACACACACACACACACACACACACACACACACACACACACACACTCACTCACACACACTCACACACTCACACACTCTCTCACACACACACAGTCTCACACACTCACACACTCACTCACACACACACACACACACACACACACACACACTCACAAATTATTATTGAGGCTATAATATTATAAAAGTGATCCAGATCAGCATGATTCTGCACTAAATGATGATTCACCATAAAGACTCAATTTTGATTGGATTTATATTCATAACTACTGATATGATATGATAGAAATATGATACAAAATTACGCTAAAAACACAAATGTAACCGGAGGAATTCTGGATTAGAAATGAACACAAAATTAAGTAAATATTATGTCATTGGTTTTTTATTAACTACCTTTAATCGATTTGACATCATTCATTTATAATATCTGCACACCGGCCTGCAGGAATATCGTTTAAGAATCAAATGACATGCATTGTATTGGACATATATTTCTCTCTGTATATAAAGAGATGATTTATTAACAGATTTGCATCATTTTCATGTTTCTTCTATGAGTTTAGATCAATGCATCTTCATCATCAAATCATCAGACGTTACTCACCACCCATCCTGACCGGTGCTGATCCCCTGACCGCACACACTGACCGTCTCTCTCTCTCTCTCTGTCTCTCTCTCTCTCTCTCTCTCTGTCTCTCTCTCTCTGTCTCTCTCTCTCTCTCTCCCCTCTCTCTCTCTCTCTCCTCTCTCTCTCTCCTCTCTCTCTCCCTCTCCCTCTCCCTCTCTCTCTCTCTCTCTCTCTCTCTCTCCCCTCTCTCTCTCTCCCTCTCCTCTCCCTCTCCTCTCCCTCTCCTCTCTCTCTCTCTCTCTCTCTCTCTCTCTCTCTCTCTCTCTCTCTCTCTCTCTCTCTCTCTCTCTCTCTCCCTCTCTCTCTCTCCCCTCTCTCTCTCCCTCTCCTCTCCCTCTCTCTCTCTCTCTCTCTCTCTCTCTCTCCCCTCTCTCTCTCCTCTCTCTCTCTCCTCTCCTCTCCTCTCCCTCTCCCTCTCTCTCTCTCTCTCTCTCTCTCTCTCTCTCTCTCTCTCTCTCTCTCTCTCTCTCTCTCTCTCTCTCTCTCTCTCTCTCTCTCCCCTCTCTCTCTCCTCTCTCTCTCTCTCCTCTCCCTCTCCCTCTCCCTCTCCTCTCCCTCTCCCTCTCCCTCTCTCTCTCTCTCTCTCTCTCTCTCTCTCTCTCTCTCCCCTCTCTCTCTCCTCTCTCTCTCTCTCTCTCTCTCTCTCTCTCTCTCTCTCTCTCTCTCTCTCTCTCTCTCTCTCTCTCTCTCTCTCTCTCTCTCTCTCTCTCTCTCTATCCTCTCCTCCCCTCGCCCAAGCGGTCAGGTCAGCGTGTGTTTGCACATCGAGCCTGATTCTAAAAATGACCATCCAGACTTTGTCCTTACTAAAGATATCCAGAGACAAACATCTGAGCTTCAGCCAATCAAAACCTTCCTCAACTCAACCGAATATGACTCCGAACAGTTTGTTTCATAACTGATTAAACATTTTAAAAGATAATTTGTGTGTCTTTTATCTCACAATTATCTTTTAAAATGTTTTCTTCTGTGGCGGAAACAAGCATAGATACACTATATTGCCAAAAGTGTTGTGATGCCTGCCTTCACACACACATGAGCCATCCCATTCCTAATCCGTAGGGTTTTATATGGAGTCGGCCCACCCTTTGCAGCTCTAACAGCTTCAGCTCTTCTGGGAAGGCTTTCCTCAAGGTTTAGGAGTGTGTTTATGGGAATTCTTCTAGAAGCGCATTTGTGAGGTCAGGCACTGATGTTGGACGAGAAGGCCTGGCTCGCAGTCTCCGCTCTAATTCATCCCAAAGGTGTTCTATCGGGATGAGGTCAGGACTCTGTGCAGGCCAGTCCAGTTCCACACCAAACTCGCTCATCCATGTCTTTATGGAGCGACGCTTTGTGCACTGGAGCGCAGTCATGTTGGGACAGGAAGGGGCCGTTCCCAAACTGATCCCACAAAGTTGGGAGCATGAAATTGTCCAAAATGTCTTGGTGAAGCATTAAGAGTTCCTTTCACTGGAACTAAGGGCCAACCCTGAAAAACAACCCCACCCCATAATCCCCCCTCCACCAAACTTTACACTTGGCACAATGCAGTCAGGCAAGTCCCGTTCCCCTGGCAACCCCCAAACCCAGACTCGTCCATGGGATGGTCAGACAGAGAAGCGTGATTGGTCACTCAGAGAACACGTCTCACTGCTCTAGAGTCCAGTGGTGGCGCGCTTTACCCCACTGCATCCCACGCTTTGCATTGCTCTTGGTGATGTAAGGCTTGGATGAGCTGCTCGGCCATGGAAACCCATTCCATGAAGCTCTCTCCGCACTGTTCCTGAGCTCATCTGAAGGCCACAGGAGTTTGGAGGTCTGGAGCGATTGACTCTGCAGAAAGTTGGTGACTTCTGCACTGTGACCCTCAGCATGCGCTGACCCCGCTCTGGGATTGAGTTGCTGTTGTTCCCAATCGCTTCCTCTTTGTTATAATCCCACTAACAGTTGAGTGTGGAATATTTAGTAGTGAGGAAATGTCAGGAATGGCCTTATTGCACAGGTGGCAACCTATCCCGGTCCCACGCTTGAGTTCACTGAGCTCCTGAGAGCGAGCCATTCTCTCACAAATGTGTGTAGAAGCGTCTGCATGCCTAGAGCTTGATTTATACACCTGTGGCCATGAAGGGACTGAACACCTGAACTCTGGGATCTGGAGGGGCGGCACAATACTTCTGCCAATATAGTGTAGATCTGCCAATGGTGTCAGGAAAATAAACTTAATTCAAAGGAAAAACAAGATGGTTTTTCTATCCATTTTCCATTGGCAGATGTTTGTTCTTATTTTAAGCACAAACTCATTTAATTTTGATACATTTTTCAGAGAACAGCTTAGTGTCTAATGTAAAGGTATCTTGATTTAAGAATATTTAAATATGAAATATCTGAGTAGTAAGAACATTTCGAGCAGTGTTTTTATGCTTACTAGTACTTAAAACATTTTGTTTGTTGTCTACTCTGTTATTAACACTGTGAAGGCGTCTTTTCTTTTGTCCAATTAAATGTCCCTCCTGCTTTTGACCAGCAGAAGTTAGTAAATCACAGTTCACACCTGTGACATTAATGCACACACACACACACACACACACACACACACACACACACACACACACACACACACACACACACACACACACACACACACACACACACACACACACACACACACACACACACACACACACACACACACACACACAGCTCTTTACCTTTCTTTCCCCAGGCCATCAGACTCCTGAACTCAGTCACGTGACTTCACTTCACCCGCACACACATAAACATCCAGTTTAACATTAACATCCACATACTGTCATTGCACTGCACTTTATGTTCTATTGTTACTGTGTAACAGCCTGTTATAAACCTGTTTGCACATTATACTTCTGTTTGCACATTACATTATACCTATTGTTTGCACATTATACTTTATATATATATTTTTATCTCCTACTTGATTATTTATAACTCTACATATGTTTAGTACTTTTTTATTCTATTTTTATTCTATTTCTATTTTAATTTCCTCCTTGTGTTTTCTTGTAACTGTTATTTGCACTGTCTTTAGAGCGGACCTGTTTACATTTCACTGCCAGTTGTATATTCTGTATATAACTGTGTATGTGACAAATAAAACTCTTGAATCTTATCAGTAAATACAGTGTTTGCAGGAAGTAAATCAGTAGCTAGTGGACAAACAAACCTTTGTGCAGAAACACTGGAGCTGCTCAGATTCACTGGAATAAAAACAAACCTCATCAAAAACAGAAAATAATGTGGTTTATCTTAAAGTGTTCCTTACAAAACCACTGAATTATATCAGATTGAGATCTGGAGGAGCAGCAGCCCAACGGTTACATTCATGGACACTGAAGCAAACAGCTGAACTTCGCCCAGAAACAATTATGTAAGAAGTTTTTCTCTTCATTCTCAAAGTCTAACACACACACAAACACACACACACACACACACACACACACACACACACACACACACACACACACACACACACAGACGGACGGACAGGCGATGGTCTCCTACCTGAGGGTCGTGTCTCGTGTTGAAGGATTCTCCAGCCGGAGCTCAAGACATCTGAAGATCCGCCGATCTTCTGCAGCGCCACCTACAGCACTCAGACTGACGGAGTCAAGGTCAAAGGTTGATTCATCTGAACACAGAGACAGACTCAACACACACACACACACACACACTCGCTCTTCAAACGTGTTTATTTAGTCAGAATCACAGCATCGGAACAGCAGACGGTGGAATCAGAAGACTCATGACATCATGTATGGATTCTCCATATGATCCAGAACATTCTCCTTCCATTCCCAGGGATAAAAGCGTGCATGAGATGGATCAGAACACACTTTATTGAATTTTAAATATATTGTGCCATCTGTATTAAAATCATGATTTTACATAATTTCACAATAACACTTACACCACACTTTAGGTATATTTTATACTCTTGGTGAAATTCTGTGTAATTACTGAAGTGCACTTACAGTGCCAGTACTGCATATATTACACACACATCTTTCAGACTGTATTCTCAAAAGGATGGATGATTGATGGATGGATTGATTGATTGATGGATGGATTGATGATGGATTGATTGATTGATGATGGATGGATTGATCGATAAATAGATTGATGGATGGATTGATTAGTTGATTGGTTGATGGATTGATTGATTGATCGATGGATGGACTGATTGATTGGTTAATTGATGGATTGATTGATGGATGGATTGATTGGTTGATGTATTTATTGATGATAGATTGATGGATTGATGAATTGGTTGATTGATTGATGTATCAATGGATTAAGGATTGATTGGTTGATGGATTGATCGATAGATGGATAGATGAAGGATTAATTTGTTGACTGATTGATTGGGTGATTGATTGAGTAATTGATGGATGGATTGATTGACTGATGGGTTGATTGATTGATTGATTGATGGATGGCTTGACTGATGGGTTGATTGATGGATTGATTGATTGATTGATGGATGGATTGACTGATGGGTTGATTGATGGATGGATGGATGGATTGATTGATGGGTTGATTGATGGATGGATGGATGGATTGATTGATTGATTGATTGATTGATTGATGGATGGATTGACTGATGGGTTGATTGATTGATGGATGGATTGACTGATGGGTTGATTGATTGATGGATGGATTGACTGATGGGTTGATTGATTGATGGATGGATTGACTGATGGATTGATTGATTGATGGATGGATTGACTGATGGGTTGATTGATGGATTGATTGATTGACTGATGGGTTGATTGATGGATGGATTGACTGATGGGTTGATTGATGGATGGATGGATTGACTGATGGGTTGATTGATGGATGGATGGATTGACTGATGGGTTGATTGATTGATGGATTGATTGATGGATGGATTGACTGATGGGTTGATTGATGGATGGATTGTTAATGTGCGAGTGTGGTGAAGGTGATTCTGGGCGGAGACTCGGGCTGCAGGATGAGTGTGTATTTGGTGTTCAAATCTTCTGTGGATGAAACAGTCAGTCTGAAGTTCCTCAGAATCTACAAACACACACAGAAACACATCATCATCATCATCATCATCATCATCAAACATGATTTACTCGAGCAGATGCTTGTTGAACCTCAACCCTATCCATCGGTTTGTAGTGTTAGGTCAGTCTCAGCCTGGCTCATCACAGAGTAAAAGCTACTGGTTTGATCTGACTGGATGGGGCTTTCTTTGCACCTCCAGGCGTCTTTTTAGCAGTTCGTCTGGAAGTGTTTTTTTGTTTACAGTGTTTACTCTATAATGTGGTGCACATAACCCTTTTTAAACAATTTCCACTCAGAAACGGCGAGAAAAACACTGAATTAAATGCAATGTTGAAGTAGAAAGACTGAAGTAGAACTTTCTTGTAAAATGCATTAATCTTACAATCAAACAATCTTACAGTGTATAATCTAACCAGTGTTGTTTAAAATCAATGATATACTGTTAATATTTGACTAAAACTTCTGCTTCATTTTGATAAACTTTCAGTAATTTTGTTGTTTTTGTATTAGTTTATTAATGTCTATACAGTTTTTATATAAATGTTTATGTATAAATTTGAATTATTTTAGTATTTCAAATTAAACAGAAATGTTGCTGGAATAAAATCAAGGGCACATTTGAACTGAATGTGCCCTTGATTTTATTCCAGCAACATTTCTGTTTAATATACACTTTAACACTTCTGGATAGATGAGTGTATTTCAGTGGCTCTGCAGAACACCAGTAAGATTGTCTCTTCCTGTGTAAGTGGGCTCCGGATCTCCGGATCTCCGGATCTCCGGATGGCGTGTTCTCCTGCAGTAACTCACGTGCAGTAACAGCAGCTGCATCTCGTTCTCTGCGATCCTGCGGCCCACACACTGTCTGGAGCCGAAGCCGAACGACAGCGAGCGGAACCCTCCTCCAGATCCCGCGTCCGGGTCGGCCCAGCGGCTCGGCTCGAAGCGTGCCGGACTCTCGAACACCTCGTGGCTCCGGCCCAGAGGATACAGACACACCTGCACCAGCGTCTGAAAACACCATCATGTGATCAGACTCATGTTCATCTGGGCATCTTTCTCCTACCTTGTTACACTTTTGGCGTTCCGGGTCAAAAATTACCTTTTAATAAATGCTTATAAATCTCTAGTTATGCAGCATTATATCTTCAATCTTTTTGTCCACTTGTTTTCTTTCAGTTAGCACAGGTTTTGTGTTTCTTTCTGGAATGATCGATCGTACGCATCATTGATCTTAACTCATGCACCTCAGAGTTAAAAAACTGAGCTCAGATCAATGAGGCCCATCTAACAGATCCAATAAGAAACACAAGACCTGAGCTAACTAAAAGAAAACATCTTAAAAAGATGGAATCCAATATTTGGTAATACATGCTGAGATTTACACGCAATTTAAAACACTGGGATACCCCAATATTGCTGTGTTGAAAAGGATTTTCAACACAGCACAAGGGTTGATAATGTAAAATGTTGGCATTTTCCTGAACCGGTCAGATGTGTGTGTGTGTGTGTGTGAGAGAGAGTGTGTGTGAGTGTCTGTCTCACCCCTGCTGGCACGTGGTAGTTCTGCAGGATGATGTCTCTAACCGGATACCTCTGGACGGTGATTCCCACCGGATACAGCCTGAATCACACAAACACACTCTCAGCGTCTTAAATCATAGTGATACAAGAACGACTTCCTCTGAATTCAGTTCAAGACTTCTGAATAATGACACTCATATTTGATGGTTAGCATCATTGATTTCCTGTTTATCAATGTGAAGCTGCTTTGAAACAATCTGTCCTGTATAAATAAAGCTGACCTTTATTATGACAACTCTCTGATGATATTTCTGGATGACCCGGCCTCTCTCTCACCTCAGTGTCTCCTTCACGGTTCCTTTCAGCAGTGGCGCCCCCTGCAGGGCCTTCTGGGGGTTTCCTGATGCCTGTTGCCATGACGACAGCACCTGCGCTCGCACACGCTCCTGCACATCAGGGTTGCGAGCCAACTCAAAGAGAGCAAACTGCAGCGGGACGGCGGTCTGAATGATTGAATGTTCAGAAAACACATTATTCCTCATATTCTCCATTGTTGCGGCTCCTCTCTTCCCAGTCTGTCAGTAACGCTGTTTCGTTCCTGTCTCTATGAAGCCCCTCCTTCTGTAAAGCACACTGTGCTCTGATTGGTCGGCTGGAGTGGTGTGTTGGGATTGGTGTTTGGGAAATGTCCCGCCCCTTACCATAACCACCAGTTTCAACACACGACTAACTCAACCAGGCCACGCCCCACTGCGCATTAATTATTATAATTAGAATAGAATAGAATATACTTTATTGTCCCATTACTGGGAAATTTGTCTTAGACATCGTGACACAGCCAGAGTACAATAGGACAATACATACATACTTACATACATAAAATAAATAACAGACATAAGACTCTCTATTTAAGATTTTAACCGCAGTTGGCACGAAATAATTTTTTTAACGGTTTGACTTACACTTCAAAACCCTAAATCGTCGCCCTGAAGGTAACAAATTAAAATACATGTGCAAAATATGTGTCATCAGAAACAATTTTTTTGGCTTGTTTAAAAATTTATGCCTCGTACAGCTCATGTATAATTTGTTTATCCTTCAACCCTATAATTTTTTGAGCTGTGTGTACTAGTCGTGCTAATTTTGTTTTTAATTGAACAGTCAGGTTTCAAGTGATTCCATACCGAATTTTGTGACGTGTTTGTTCCCGGAAGAAAACTCAAGACTCCAATGGAGGCGTTTCAGGAACACTGACACTGATATAGAGAAGAGCTTTTTCATGCTCAAACAGAAACATCACACATGTCTGCTGCTGTACAATATAGCATACAGGAATTACCCGTAGCAGATCTACACAGGTGGAGCTGGGGATGGTGAAGGGTTTCTGAAAGCATGCTGCAACTGCTACAGATTTTCTGACCAAGGATTTGTTCTCTGTCCTATAGCTAACAATGTGATTGTAAGCAGGTTGAGTAAAGTCCCTATCAGCCATCTAGAGTTTCATGACAGAACTTTGTATTTTTATGTGAACTATGGCTTAAGTATGTTGGTCGGTGCATGTGAGTTTGTACCGTATCGACTCCGCCGGCCATCAGTTCGGTGATGTTGGCTCTGATCAGCTCTAATGATAACTGCCCCGCGTCTATCAGCTGCCCCAGCACGCCCTGGAAACGGTCCTGAGAGCCTCCGGATGCTCCTGTCTGCAGCCGCTGATATCCCCGCTGGATGCGCGTCTCCGCTGCAAACACACACACACACACACATAAACACACATGCACAATGGACCACATGCTGTGTGAGCGACGGACGCACCGTGACTGAAGATGTGGTCCCATGCAGTGGCGTGCTGCGTCCACAGGGGGGCGCGCAGGTGCAGCAGCAGGCGGGGGGGAAGGTACAGCAGCGGTGGCGTCGTGGCCAGCATGCGCTCAACGGCCCAGATAAAGCGCTCCGACTCTTCAGACGGAGAGGACGAGAACAGACCGATGCGCTCACCGTACAGAACGTGGCAGCTCGCTGGAGAATCAGTGAAATCAAATCTATTTTATCTTACTATGAACAATAGTTTTTTACTTGGTAATTGTTAATCCACTGCAATCTTCCTTTCAGATCCGCCTCCACTTTTCAAAGCCACACCCACATCTCAAAATCCAATCAATCAACAGGCATCCCCAGCCATACATTTTTTTCTTTTCAATAAAACTGATATTTACATATATTAATTTAGCATATGCTTTTATCCCAAGTGAGTTACAAATGAGGAATACAAGGGATTCATCTTTCTTATTGAATATTGCAGTGAATATTATGAATGACTTATCGGTGCACATCATTATTGCTTTAATAATCTTAAATCAGAATAGCAGCTCTTCTCTTCTCGTATGATGAGGGCGGGGCCACCTGTCACTCACATGATATCCACCAATAGCAAACCACAACCGTCCAATCACAGACACAATCAAGCCCCGCCCTACATCTGTTCTTGTTTGAGAAGCGATTCACTCGGATAGGGAAGAGAAGACCTGACTTAAAGACAACACAAAAGTCATTGTGACTATTACATAAATAATACATGATTGGTTGAATAAATATTAATCTTGTATATTCTGCTCATATACTATATACAACGATCAGACATAACATTATGACCTAATATTAAATGGTCCCCCTTTTGCTGCCAAAACACCTTTCTATCAAAACCAGCATTAACTTCTTGAGCATTTTGAGCTCCAGTAGCTCGTCTGTTTGATCGAACCACACGGGCCAGCCTTCGCTCCACACGTGCATCAATGAGCCTGGGCCGCCCATGACCCTGTGGCCGGTTCTCCACTGTTCCGTGGAGATTCTTTGATCATATATGAAAATAAAGCATGTTACATTCCAACAATTTATACATTTAAACAACAAGAATGCTGACCTTCCAGGGCGAAGCGGAAGAGGTCAGGACTGGGGTCAAGGGTCATCCTGCGCTGACCCGTCTCACCCACACCCTCCGTCTCCACCCGCTGTCGCAGTGAACTGCAGAAATCCTGCGCCACGTCATCCAGCAGAGGAAGGAAGCGCCTCACGGCCGAAGCGAGCATCACCTCCTTGTTCAACAGCAGCCTATCGGCACGCCACTCTGTCCCGTTCCTACACACACACACTTACTTTAGTGCCAAACTCACTCACACACTCACTCAAACACTCACAGTCAGTAAATCACTCACTCACTCACTCACTCACTCACACACTCACTCACTCACTCACTCACTCACACACTCACACACTCACACACTCACTCACTCCTCACTCACACACTCACACACTCACACACTCACTCACTCACTCACTCACGCACTCACTCACACACTCACTCCTCCTCACTCACTCACTCACGCCATGCATGCACGCATACGCACACACTCACTCACGCACTCACGCACTCACGCACTCACTCACTCACTCACTCCTCCTCCTCCTCCTCACTCACTCCTCCTCACTCACTCACGCACTCACTCACTCCTCCACTCACTCATCACTCACGCACTCACATGCATACGCCTCACTCCTCACTCACTCACTCCTCACTCACTCCTCACTCCTCCATCACTCACTCACTCACTCACTCACTCACTCCACACTCACACACTCATCATCACTCCTCCTCACTCACTCACACACTCACTCACACACTCACACACTCACACACTCACACCTCACACACTCCTCATCCTCCTCACTCATCATCGCACTCATCACGCATCACTCCTCACATGCATACGTCATCATCACTCATCATCACTCACTCACTCCTCACTCCTTCACGTCACTCAATCACTCCTCACTCACTCACTCACTTCACGCACTCACGTCGACTCATCGCACTCACACTCCTCACTCACTCACGCACTCACGCACTCACGCACTCACGTCCACTCGCACTCACTCATCACTCACTCATCGCTCACTCATCATCACTCATCACACACTCACTCCTCACTCACTCACTCACTCACTCATCATCATCATCATCCTCACTCACTCATCATCACTCATCATCACTCATCCATCCTCATAAATCATCATCGTATCACGCACTCCACGCATCACTCATCATCACGCACATCACTCATCACTCATCATCACTCACCTCATCATCACTCATCACTCATCACATCACTCACTAAATAAATCATAAACTCCATAAATCATCCTCACTCACTCATCACTCCTCACTCACTCACATAAATCCTCATCACTCACTCATCACTCCTCACTCACTCCTCCTCACTCACTCCTCATCATCACTCATCACTCACTCACTCAATCACTCAATCACTCAATCACTCAATCACTCATCATCACTCATCATCATCATCACTCACTCACTTACACACTCCACATCATCATCCTCACTCACTCACTCACTCACATCACTCCTCCTCCTCACTCTCATCCTCCTCACTCACTCACTCCTCACATACACTCACACTCGCCTCCACACTCACCTCACACTCCTCACTCATCATCACGCACTCACGCACTCACGCACTCACTCCACTCACTCACTCATCACTCACTCACTCACTCCTCACTCACGACGCACTCACGCATCACGCCTCACGCACTCACGCACACTCACTCACTCACTCACTCATCATCATCACACTCACTCACTCACTCACTCACTACACACTCACTCACTCCACTCACTCCACTCACTCACTCCTCCTCACTCACTCATCATCACTCATCACTCCTCCTCATCACTCACTCCTCATCACTCGTCACTCCACTCACATCACGCACTCACTCACTCACTCACTCACTCACTCACACACACACTCACTCACTCACTCACTCATCATCACTCATCACTCACTCACTCATCACGCACTCACGTCACGCACTCACGCATCACGCACTCACACACATCATCATCACTCCTCACTCACTCCACTCACTCCTCATCACTCACTCACTCACTCACTCACTCATCACTCCTCACATACGCGTATCACGCACTCACTCACTCACTCCACGCACACTCACTCCATGACATCATCACTCACTCATCATCCTCCTCACTCACTCACTCACTCACTCACTCATCACTCATCACTCATCACTCATCATCATCACTCACTCATCACTCATCACTCCTCACTCACACACATCACTCACTCATCATCATCACTCATCACTCACTCACTCATCATGCACTCCACGCACTCACTCACTCACGCATCACTCACTCACTCCTCATCACTCACACACACACATCACTCACTCCTCACTCACTCACGCACTCCTCACGCACTCACTCACTCACTCCACTCACGCACTCACGCACTCACGCACTCAATCACGCACACTCCACACTCACTCGCTCACTCACTCACTCTCACTCACTCACTCACTCACTCACTCCTCCTCACTCACTCCTCACTCACTCACTCACCACCTCACTCACTCACTCACTCCTCACACACACACACTCACTCACTCGCTGACTCACTCGCTGACACACTCGCTGACTCACTCTGACTCACTCACACACTCACTCCTCCTCACTCACTCACTCACTCACTCACTCACACACTCACTCACTCACTCACTCACTCACTCCTCACTCACTCACTCACTCACCACTCACTCACTCACTCCTCACTCACACACTCACTCACTCACTCACTCACACTCACTCACACACTCACTCACTCACTCACTCACTCACTCCTCACACACTCACTCACCTCACTCACTCACTCACTCCTCACTCACTCTCACACACACACACTCACTCACTCGCTGACTCACTCGTGACACACTCATGACTCACTCGCTGACTCACTCACACTCACTCACTCACTCCTCACTCATCACTCACTCACACACTCACTCACTCACTCACTCCTCCTCACTCACTCACTCACTCCTCACACTCACTCACACACTCACTCACTCCTCACTCACTCACTCACTCACTCACACACACACTCACTCACACACTCACTCACACACTCACTCACACTCACTCACACTCCTCCACACTCACTCACACACACCTCACTCTCACACTCACTCACTCCTCACTCACTCACTCACACACTCACACTCACACTCTCACACACTCACACACTCACACACTCACACACTCACTCACACACTCACACACTCACACACTCACTCACACACTCACACTCACACACTCTCACTCACTCACTCACACTCCTCACACACTCACTCACACACTCACTCACACACTCACTCACACACTCACTCACTCACTCACTCCTCACTCACACACTCACACTCACTCCTCACTCACTCACTCACACACTCATCACACTCACTCACACACACTCACTCACTCGCTCCTCGCACTCACCTCACTCACTCACCGCTCACTCACTCGCTCACACACTCGCTCACACTCGCTCACACTCGCTCACACGCTCACACGCTCTCACGCTCTCACTCACTCACTCACTCACTCACTCACACTCACTCACTCACACACTCACTCACTCACTCACTCACTCGCTCTCGCTCTCGCTCTCGCTCATCACGCTCCACGCTCACGCTCCTCACTCACACTCACACACTCACTCACTCACACACTCACTCATTCACTCCTCACACACACTCACACTCACTCACTCACTCCACTCACACTCACACACACTCACACACTCACTCACTCCACACACCACACTCACTCACACACTCACACACTCACTCCTCACTCACTCCACTCACACTCCTCACTCACTCACACTCTCACTCTCACACTCTCACTCTCACACTCTCACACTCTCACACTCTCACACTCACTCCACTCACTCACTCCTCACTCACTCACTCCTCACTCACTCCTCCTCACTCACACTCACTCACACACTCACACACTCACTCACTCACTCACTCACTCACTCTCACTCCTCACTCCTCACACACACACACACACACACACACACACACACACACACACACTCGCTCACACACTCGCTCACTCACTCGCTGACTCACTCGCTGACTCACTCGCTGACTCACTCACACTCACTCACACACTCCTCCTCACTCACTCACACACTCACTCCTCCTCACTCCTCACTCACTCACTCACTCACTCACTCACACACTCACTCACTCACTCACTCACTCACACACTCACACACTCACACACTCACCTCACACACTCACACACACTCACACACTCACTCACACACTCACTCACTCACACACTCACTCCACACACTCACTCTCACTCCTCCTCACTCACTCACTCACTCACACACTCACACACTCACACACTCACACACTCACACACTCACTCACACACTCACACACTCACTCACACACTCACTCACACACTCACACACTCACTCACACACTCACACTCACTCACACTCACTCCACACTCACACACTCACTCACACACTCACACTCACTCACACACTCACACTCACTCACACGCTCACTCACACGCTCACTCACTCGCTCACTCACTCGCTCACACACTCGCTCACACACTCGCTCACACGCTCTCACTCACTCACACACTCACTCACTCACACACTCACTCACTCACTCACGCACTCACTCACTCACTCACTCACTCGCTCGCTCTCACGCGCTCACGCGCTCTCACGCACTCACTCTCACACACTCACTCACTCTCACACTCACACACTCACACACTAACTCATTCACTCATTCACACACTCACTCACACACTCACTCACTCCTCACTCACTCACTCACTCACTCACTCCTCACTCACTCACTCCTCACTCACTCACTCCTCACTCACTCACTCACTCACTCACTCACTCCTCCTCACTCACTCCTCACTCACTCCACTCCTCACTCACTCACTCACTCACTCACTCCTCACTCCTCACTCACTCACTCCTCACTCACTCACTCATACACACACACACACACACACACACACACACACACACACACACACACACACACACACACACACACACACACTCATCACACTCGCTCACTCACTCGCTGACTCACTCGCTGACTCACTCGCTGACTCACTCACACACTCACTCACACACTCACTCCTCACTCACTCACACACTCACTCACACACTCACTCACTCACTCACTCACTCACTCACTCCTCACTCCTCACTCACTCACACACTCATCACTCACTCATCACTCACTCACTCACACACTCACACCTCACACACTCACACACTCACACACTCACACACTCACACACTCACACACTCACACACTCACACACTCACTCACACACACTCACTCTCACACTCACTCACTCACTCCTCACTCACTCTCACTCCTCCTCACTCACACACTCACACACTCACACACTCACACACTCACACTCACACACCTCACACACTCCTCACACACTCACACACTCACTCCACTCACTCACACACTCACTCACACACTCACACACACTCACACGCGCTCACTCCTGCGCTCACTCACACGCTCACTCACTCGCTCACTCACTCGCTCACACACTCGCTCACACACTCGCTCCTCACGCTCTCACTCACTCACACACTCACTCGCACACTCACTCACTCACTCGCGCACTCACTCACTCACTCGCTCTCACTCACGCCTCACTCTCACGCACTCACGCACTCACTCACTCACTCCACGCACACTCACTCCACACACTCACTCACTCACTCACTCACTCACTCACTCACTCACTCACTCACTCACTCACTCCACTCACTCCTCGCTCACTCACTCGCTCACACACTCGCTCTCACTCACTCACTCTCACACTCTGCACACTCACTCGCTCACTCTCACTCTCACTCGCTCTCACTCCTCACGCTCTCTCACTCGCTCACGGCGCTCTCACGCACTCACTCTCACACACTCACTCACACACTAACTCATTCACTCATTCACTCATTCACTCACTCACTCCTCACTCCTCCACTCACTCACTCACTCACTCACTCCTCACTCACTCACTCCTCACTACTCCTCCTCCTCACTCACTCACTCCACACACACACTCTCACTCACTCACTCCTCTCACACACACACTCACACACACACACACACACACACACTCACTCACTCCTCACCACTCCTCACTCACTCCTCACTCACTCCTCACTCCTCACTCACTCACTCACTCCTCCACCACTATCACTCCTCCTCACTCACTCACACACACACACACACACACACACACACACACACACACACTCACACACTCACACACACACACACACACTCCATCACTCACTCCTATCTCACTCCTCCTCTCTATAAACACACATACACACACACATCACACACACACACACACACACACACACACACACTCAAATACTCACTAACTCACTCTCACGTCTTTAAATAATCCCAACTCTGAGTTTTAAAGAGAGAGAGAGAGAGAGAGAGGAGAGAGAGGGAGAGAGGGAGAGAGAGAGAGAGAGAGAGGAGAGAGAGGAGAGAGAGAGAGAGAGGAGAGAGAGAGAGAGAGAGACAGAGAGAGAGAGCAAGAGAGAGAGAGAGAGAGAGAGAGAGAGAGAGGAGAGAGAGAGGGAGAGAGAGAGAGAGAGAGAGAGAGAGAGAGAGAGAGAGAGAGAGAGAGGAGAGAGAGAGAGAGAGAGAGAGAGAGAGAGAGAGAGAGAGAGAGAGAGGGAGAGAGAGAGAGAGAGAGAGAGAGAGAGAGAGAGAGAGAGAGAGAGAGAGAGAGAGAGGAGAGAGAGAGAGAGGAGAGAGAGGAGAGGAGAGAGAAGAGGAGAGAGATGGAAGAGAGAGAGAGAGAGAGAGAGAGAGAGAGAGAGAGAGAGAGAGTGAGAAGAGAGATCCAGTGCTGCCCTGTCAAAACATGGAAGCAGAGGAGAGAGAGAGGAAGAGAGAGAGAGGCTCTGGCAATAGATTTCCATTTAGAGCAGAGACATCCCTTCTCAGAGAGAGAGATCCAGAGAGACAAAAAATAGGTTTTCCATAAAATAATCTAGGATATGCCATTCTGACAACAAAAAACCAGTTCACTACTTTGTACTCACCTCTGAGAAAACTCACATATTAAATTTCACCAGAGACCATCCAAGGAGAGAGAGAAAAAAAAAAGTTAAACAGTTTAAGGTCACCTGGAACCATAAAACCCTTTAATTCATTCCTTAATTTACATAAAGAGGCTCAATTGCTAGGCTATAAAGTTGCCCTGAGAGAGGACACCCCTGCGAATACCTCTTCCTACAGGCACTGGATAAGTCAGACCAGTCCCCATCTTGAGCATTATTGAAGCACCATTATATAACAACCGTATCCATGAGATAAAAACATTCCCAAATCCAAAAGATTCCAAGACTTTAAAAATGTACTCATGACCCACCCGATCAAAAGCTTTCTCTGATCGATAGATAAAAAACCCACATCGCAATTTTCATTAATAGACATATCCATAACATCTCTTATTAAAAACAGATTGTCCATGATTGTGCGACCCGGAATACAATATGTTTGGTCTCTTCTGACCACAATATGTAAATATTTATTTAACCTATTGGCTAAAACTTTAGCCAATATTTTATAGTCTGAGCACATCAAAGACACAGGTGCCAATTTTTAATAAACCTAGATCTCCATTTTTTGGTATAAGAGAGATCACAGCCCTCTGACAACTAGTTGGTAATGTGCCTTTTTCAAAACACTCACAACAAACTTCATACAAATCTTCACCTAAAACATTCCAGAAAGTCTTATAGAATTCAGCAGGTAAACCATCTATTCCTGGTGCACGCCCAGTGGAAAGTTGTTGGACTGCATCTGAAAGTTCATTAAAGTTGATCTTGATATCAAGATTTTTCTTATCCCCAGGTTGCAACTTTGGTAGTCCTTGTAATAATTGTGCCATATTCTCAGAGTCACAGTCAGGGTGTCCATACAAATCAGCATAAAAATCCATTGCCATTTTCCTCATCTCTGTTGGATTTGATGTTAATGTTCCATTTTCCTTGCGCAAGTGAAGCATTCGCTTTTGTTGCGCAACTTTCCGCTCCAGATTAAAAAAATAAGAAGTGGGAGAGTCAATGTCCTTGATAGAAGAAATTCTTGCTCTAATTAGAGCACCCTTTGCTCTTTCCTCTAGAATAGATCTTAATTCAAGTTTCTTATTCCTTAATCCATTTGGCAAACCCAAGACATTTACATCCATCACACTTTCCATACCTTTTATTTCCTTCTCCAACTGCTCAATTCTCTCTTTTACACACACAGTATTGCTATAGGAAAAATTCTGACAAAAAACCTTTATCTGCGTTTTCCCCACCTCCCACCACTGTGTCTTTTTTTCAAAATTACCTTTATTCAATTTCCACCTTTTCCAAAAATCACGGAATTTCTCACAAAAAGACCCATCCTGCAGCAGTTTAGTATTAAAATGCCAATAAAACCTTGGGCGTGCTGAAGCAATAATATTAAAATCCATGGTCACAATGTGATGATCAGAAAAACCATTAGGAAAATGTTTGCATTGGATACTCTATTCATAGATGTTTTACTTATATATATTCTGTCTAGTCTCGCTCCAGTAACATTAGAGTCTAATATTTTAACCCATGTATATTGTCTGATTGTTGGATTCATATTCCTCCACACATCCATTAGCTCAAACTCCTTAATAATATTAAGAAGAGCATTACTTGACAGTGGATGGGATTCCTCTCTGTTTCTATCTAAAAGAAAATTTGTGGTGCAATTCCAATCACCACCCATTATTATACAAGAATCATTATCACATTTTCTTAATGCACTCTGTAACTTCCTAAATAATAATACACGATCTGATCCATTATTTGGAGCATAAACATTTATGAAAGAACATTTTAACTTCTCCTGTGACCATTAAAACTCTGCCCTTTTCTATTTCTTCAGTTGATATAATTTTCATGTTCAATGTTTTTGAAAAGAGAATAGCTACCCCAGTACTCATATTTGACCCATGACTAAAAACACTCTCAGCCTCCCACCATCTACGCCATTCTAATTCATTTGTACAATCTGTATGTGTTTCTTGCAAAAAAGAAACATTTACATTCTTAATGTTGATTAATTCTGCCACCATTGCTCTCTTGCTCCTGTCTCTGCCCCCATTAATGTTAAAAGAGGCTACCCTTATCATCTCCATAGAAAATATAAAGAAAGGGAAAAGAGAGACAACAAGAAATAAAGAGTAGAGTAAAGTCACCCTGCGTGGTATATAAAACATTGATTCAATTAATTAAATTTACGTTTTATAGGGACTTTACCCTTTCGCAGTTTCACAAGAAACTTCTTTAAACGAAACCTCTTTCTTTGACTGAGTCCATCTTCTCCAACCTTTCTCTGCCAATAAAGAACAGAGGTCTCAAACCTCTTCAGATCAGAAAAATGATTCCGCACATCAACAGATTTTCCAAACGTTTCATCCAAGAATTTGTTTATTTCATCTAGTGAATAAACCTGCTCACATCCTATTTGCGAAACGTCTGACACATCTGAGAAATCAGACAATACACCACCATCATCATCATCATCATCATCATCATCATCATCATCATCATCATCATCATCATCATCTTCATCTGCATCCATTTCCTCACAAACCATTTCTGATTGCACTTTCTTAGTTAAAGATACAATCCTTCCTCTTTCCGAAACATCACCTTTCAGAGCTTTTGCACCCTCATTCTTCTGGCCTATTTCCTCTGGACTCTCCACAGCCTCAACCTGCTCAGACACTTGAACCATAATGCTTCTCCCATCAGAAGCAACAGTAACATCAGTTCCAACATCAACTTTATTCATTTTTTCCTGTTTTGCCTTAGGATCAATACCCTTCTCTGTATTATTTTCCTTCCCAGTTGAAACCACATTCTGATCTTCATTAATCACCATTACTGCTTCATTTGATTCGATAGTCTTTTGCACATCATTTTCCTTCCTCTCACTTGAAATATTACTTGGGCCTGCTTCATTCTCAGATTCAACTCTATGAGGACAAGACAGCCGAACATGTCAATACTCCCACAGTCAAAGCAGCGCATCTCTCCAGTGCTCGCGTACATCATATCTGATTTGCCCTCAAAACACATCTAAATGATATATTCAGCGTTGGTGTATTTAAAAACATGAACACCTGCCGCCTGAGCGACATTACATGTTTTAGAGCGGCATGTTTACATCCAAGTGGAACCGTTCTGATTCCACTGGCGAGTTTACCAAAGCGAAAGCTCTCGTTCAATGTCAGCGTCAGGTATAAAAGTTGGAACATTAGAAACAATCACCTTCGTCGTGATTGAAACTAATGGTTGAACAGGAATAAAGTGCCACTCACCGAAATCCGCTCTCTATCAAACTATGGACAAGATTTTCTTCCTTCAAAAATACCACCACAGCCCTGTTCATCCATGGCCTTGAAATGATATTGTCATGCCCCACAGCGCTCTGCCACATCCAGCGAAGCGACAGGGCTGCCGCCTGCACACATCCCTGCCTCTAACAAGAGACAACTCTCGCACAAGTTTTTTTTTTTTTTTTATTAATTGAATGAAAAAAGTGAAGAAAGAAAGAAGAAAACAGTGATTTTTTCCCCTGTAAATTACCTCTCACCTAAGCACTCTCCCAAGCATTCCCTACCAAATTCCCAGCATGCACCGAGAGAGAGAGAGAGAGAGAGAGAGAGAGAGAGAGAACCGGGCTAATGTGTTCACACTTCCTGGTTCTAGTAAGAACTCGAGCTGCTGCGTTTTGGACCAGCTGGAGTTTGTTTATTAAGCGAGCAGGGCAACCACCCAGTAGAGCATTACAATAATCTAGCCTTGAGCTCATGAGCATGTACTAGTTGTTCAGCATTTTGCATTGAAAGCATGTGCCGTAATTTAGATATATTTTTAAGATGGTAGAATGCAGTTTTACAGATGCTAGAAATATGGCTTTCAAGCGAGAGATTGGTATCAAAGAGAGCACCCAGGTTCCTCACTGGCGGCGAGGACTTGACAGAGCAGCCATCGAGGGTTAGACAGTATTCTAGGGCACTACTTGAGGAGCTTTTCTGTTTAATAATTATAAACTCCTGAACCCCTCTAGCTAGTGTGTGTTAATGTGTGTGTGGGTGCATGCACAGTGTATAGGCTGAATAAAAAAAAGCTCCTTTACCCTTTAAAATAATCTCAGTTTGCTGAACAATTATAAATTAGTGATCCTACAAATGTTGATTTAAATTGAGTGACTTCTTTAAATCTTTGAAAGAAAAACATGTTAGCTTAATAGTGCTGTCACATGATTTGTGGTGAACTTTGTGGGAAAGTTTTGCTTATCCATGCCAAATAATATACAATCTTATTTCTGAAACGGTTGAATGCACTCCACACAGTGTGTGTTTGGACTGGAAAAGGTATGGTCTAGGTCAGCACTTGTAGTAAATATTTTCGGTGCATAAAAAAATGTGCTTGTTAAGATATAATCAGACAAGATAATCTGCATAAATGTAGCATCTGAACCTCCCTTACCGTCCCACTGGTGAGGCGCTTGCCCATCTTTTTTTGATCGCCTTTTTTCCTATCCTATATATTAATAATCATCATAAATTATCATTCGAAAGCTTACAAACTCAAAATTCATCCTGTGAAAACCGAGTTGAAATCGGACGTTGCGTTACCATGGAAATGGCACTCTAAATTCTCCTAGCGGGCTCCTCCCCTAGTGGGCGGTGTCAGGTTTCGAATTACATCATTTATTTTAACTACTTTTATAATCTAAACAAATCTTGACAAAACGCATATCGTCGGAAAGGTTCAATATTTGGTGAGTGTTTTGTGATAGAGTGATATGTGGACAGAAACGTAGTCATTTGTTGCAGGATTAATGGATTAATGGAATGTGGACGACACCCGGTGGCTGTTTTTGGTACAGCGCCTCGATACAATCTCATGGGAACTTTAATTTTTGTGACATCAACTTCAAATTTCAAACTTGCTCAGACATATGATTTTATACTCACTTTAGGGTTTTCCTTGTTAAATATATATTTTATATACAGTAAAGCTTTGGAAGGCCGACTATCGGACAGCTGAAGCTTGGCCGAAATTGGGTCATGCAACAGGACAACGATCCCAAGCACCCCAGCGAATCTACAACAGCACGGCTGAGGTCGCAGCGGCCCAGTCCAGACCTCCTCCTGACCTTCAGTGACCTCAGTGAAGAAGAACGGGACAGAACGATGGGAGAGACGGAAACTGATTCCACAGGCTGTGGTAGCTTTTACATTTTTGTTAAATAAATAAATTATGACATATCATGTGACTTTATATCTATATCTATATATATATATATATATATATACATATATATATGCATAAATATACAAACACATATATGATATGCATATATATACAAGATATATATATATATATATATATATATATATATATATATATATATATATATATATATATATATATATATATATATATATATATTTATATATGCATATTTATCCAGCAGCCATATCACCCTGTAGCCTTAGACTGGTTTCCCACTGAAGCTAAGCAGGGCTGAGCCTGGTCAGTATCTGGATGGGAGACTCCTGGGAAAACTATGAGTCTGCTGGAGGAGGTGTTAGTGAGGCCAGCAGGGGGCGCTCACCCTGTGGTCTGTGTGGGTCCTAACACCCCAGTGTAGTGATGGGGACGCTATACTGCCAATAAGCACCGTCCTTCGGATGAGACGTTAAACCGAGGTCCTGACTCTCTGTGGTCATTAAAAATCCCAGGATGTCCTTCGATAAAGAGTAGGGGTGTAACCCCGGCATCCTGGCCAAATTTGCCCATTGGCCTCCTAATCATCCCCATATATATATATATACGATTGGCTTCATCACTCGGTCTCCTCTCCACCAATCAGCTGGTGTGTGTGGTGGGCGTTCATCATCATCAGGTGGTGGTGGCTGAGGAGATTCCCCCCTTCTATATGTAAAGCGCTATATAAAGGTAACAAATTATATACACATACAGACATATATACTATATAATTGATTTGACCTATTTTATTCATTTTGACTTAATATTTTGACAAATTGAGTATGGAAGGTGAATATAAATTATTGCATTTTTAATAATGAAACCACAATATTCATAGTTAAAAATACACAACCAAATGTTGAACTTCAGAACCCCAAATATTCAATAAACACTGCAAAAATACGTCCTGTTTTCCAGCACAAACGTGTAAACATTCCTAAATCAGGACACATTTCCGGGAGGAGAATGACATGAGAGATGTTAAAGTGATCATAGTGTTTCTGTCCTGTTTCCCAGCACGCACACACACACACACACACACACACACACACACACACACACACACACACACACACACACACACACACACACACACACACACACTGATCTTTCTTTTACTTCTATATGTTAAAACTCAATGAAACAAATACAGGATGTTTGCAGTCAGTGAGAGATCATGTTCTATAATCTCAATACTGCCCGAAATCATGACCGAGTATCTGATGAAGTCCCACAGGGCAGATGATCTGCAGCCTG
>CM040926.1:42048068-42065568 GCA_023029165.1 Gobiocypris rarus | reverse complement strand
TCACATGACTCAGTGTGTGTTCGGTCCGAGAGGTCACATGACTCAGTGTGTGTGTTCGGTCCGAGAGGTCACATGACTCAGTGTGTGTTCGGTCCGAGAGGTCACATGACTCAGTGTGTGTTCGGTCTGAGGTGTCACATGACTCAGTGTGTGTTCGGTCCGAGGTCACATGACTCAGTGTGTGTTCGGTCTGAGGTGTCACATGACTCAGTGTGTGTTCGGTCTGAGGTGTCACATGACTCAGTGTGTGTTCGGTCCGAGAGGTCACATGACTCAGTGTGTGTTCGGTCCGAGAGGTCACATGACTCAGTGTGTGTTCGGTCCGAGAGGTCACATGACTCAGTGTGTGTTCGGTCCGAGAGGTCACATGACTCAGTGTGTGTTCGGTCTGAGGTGTCACATGACTCAGTGTGTGTTCGGTCCGAGAGGTCACATGACTCAGTGTGTGTTCGGTCTGAGGTGTCACATGACTCAGTGTGTGTTCGGTCTGAGAGGTCACATGACTCTGAGTGTGTGTCGGTCCGAGAGGTCACATGACTCAGTGTGTGTTCGGTCCGAGAGGTCACATGACTCAGTGTGTGTTCGGTCCGAGAGGTCACATGACTCAGTGTGTGTTCGGTCCGAGAGGTCACATGACCCTGCACGGCTCCGCTCCGGCTGCCGGGGGGGTTCTGCTGTGTCTGGTGTCTGTGCTGAAGCTGAGGCCTTGGAAGGCGCGGAGCAGACTGAAGCTGTCGTCTCTCTCAGCGGCGGCGGGCCGGACCATCTTAGCCAGTCCTCGGGGGAGACACACTTTCCTCCCCACGGCACGCAGCTGCTCCGTGTCCTTGGCATTCTGGGCCGTACAGAAGAGAACACACACATGAGCGGAGGACAAGGATAAACAAACACACAGTAGGGCTGGGTTGAAAATATCGATTTCTTGATTTTAAGCATCATCCTGGTGAACCGATATCGGCAGCTCTCTGACTGTATTCACAGAGACTAGAGCTAACGTTAGTTTGATCCCGTCTGCGTGACTCACACACACACACACACACACACACATTTATTGTGCATTGTATAGTTGTGTGACGGACGTGTTGCGCTCACACACGAGCATCTACAGATGAACATGACGGCACATGCTAGCCGATGAGCTCCGGATCAAACATGTGCAACTGCTGATTCCTGACATCTGTCTGCGTGAGATTGGCCTGTTTTGTTGTTGAGTATCTGAAGCTCGTGTAAAGGCTCCGCCTCTTCTGGAACTTGTGTCAATGCTACATCATAGCCTAAACTCATTTAAAATGATTTTAACAATAGAGTTGTGCGGGGATGACATCAAAACGCAGAAGTGAGCTTTAGCACTTCCGGTTCCCTCGTCCCGAGGTCAAGGGGGTTTTGGTTAAGCGGCTGAGGTGAACACAAGCTCAAGACACTTTCACGTTTTATTCTACGCCATAAAATACATCAGTCTCACCGCACTCGAGATGTTCGGAAGCGGTCGCTAACGAGTGGCTAACGGAAGTCTTATAATCATGCTCTTATAAACGAGTCCAAACGCTCAGGGGAATGTTTTAGAGTTCGTTTATAGCCTACCTTTAGCGTTTTAATTCTGGCGACTGCATTTAGGCTTCAAAATTCATTAAAGTGTGAGGCATAGGTTGTAGTTAACAGTGAATGTGTGTAAGCATGCTATCGCTCGCACTCGTGTTGTGAGAGCCTTATATCGGCTGATATATGAGGTGTGTGTTGACCTTGGTCAGCTGGTATTTCCTCCTGAAGTGCGTCCTCATCGCAGCTCTCTCTGCGTTCTTCTGAGCGTTCATCGCCTCACGCAGCTTCCTAGAGATCGGGCGAGAGAGAGCGTGACTGTTAACAGACATCAGACTGATTTTCTGACCTCTGGATGGACAGTGGCATTTAAAAGCTCATGATGTCATCCGATCCAGTGTGTGTGTATGCTCTCGGGATCAGAGCAAACGTGCCGCTGGAGTCAGAGTGAAGTCAAAATGATCTGACCCCATTGGTAGATGTTTGATCTTGTTTTAAGCACTTACTCACTTCTGCAGGTTTTATGGGAGGTAAATTTAAGAGCTTTTTAAAGGAACACCCCATCTTTCCTACATTTAGATATGTGGGCAAATGCATTTTTGTCTCAGTGCATGCATTGTTTTAGTTTGGCTGAGTCGCTGCTAGCTTAGCTTAGCATAATGAATGGAATCCTATGTTGCCAGCTAGCATGTCCCGAGTAAAAGTGATCCAAAAAGAAAAACCCCACCTAATTACTTCTTGTGGCCTGCGTATTCACAGCGAGCACAAATAGTGATGCAGATTAAGACTAGGCGATTTCCTAGGCAGATATTGGGAATATATTATGGGGAAGCACAGGCGAAGCACTGCTACTGCAGAGATATCACGCAACACGTGCACAACACACGCCGGTATGTTGACATAAGTTTTGGGGGATTTCATGTGTTGTGTGATATCTCTGCAGTAGCAGTGCTTAAAGAATGTAAATGAGCTGTATAAGTGACACTTGAAGGTTTGAAAATACAATTTTAAGCAGATCTCTATAACTTAATTTGACAAAAAATAGCTCAAAGTTTGAATATCTCAGCTCTGATCCCCATCTGATCACACTTCCTCTGTGTTTCTGTCCTGTTTTCCAGCACAAATATCCAAACGATCCTTAAATCAAGAGAACAACATGACATGAGGAATCTTGTCAAAGGGATTTTATACCTAAAACAAGAGCAAATATATGCCGATGAGTTCAGAACTTAATTCAGACGCGAGTAATCTTCATACCCAATGACAGATATTATTTTGTTTTAAGCATAAACTCCCTTCATTCTGTTCAATTTCTTAGAAAGCAAGACTTAACTTCTTCCTTTTGCATCTCCAGTAAATGTGTCTTGATTTAAGGATGTTTAGATATTTGTGCTGGAAAACTAAAATCCTGAGAAAAAACATAGTTTTTGTTTTTTTTGCAGTGCATGCAATTTAATTTAGGAATTTACTTTAGAGCTTTTAAGAGTTTTAATTGTATTAGTCCAAAAGCATGTCTAATTAATTGATAGAGATCAGTGAAACACAGCTGATTCTGTAGCCCCGCCCACCGACTGACATGACATAGATAAATAACAGGCCTACGTGGAGCTAAACCGGATCAAGCAATACACATGCCCATGCATAAGCTTCATTCGGATTCTAATATTAGGAATGCATGGATGAACTTTATTTTTACTGAAGATCCAGCTCACGTGGGGAAGACATTGCGCTTGTTCCTCCATTTCCCCGCGGATTCGTTTGTAAACAAGAGACTGGATTTGCAGACAGGATGAGATTACATGAATGAATGAAGCAACACACTAATGTGAGTAAAACATGTTTTTATACGTGATAGTATTGCATTGTTACAGATCATCATGATCATGTGTACGTGTCTAACTGAACATTAGCTGGAGAATCCTTTATTTGTGGTGTTGCTGGTTCATTGTGCTGCGATTCGGGATCAGACTCGGAGATTTATGGGCCAGGGCTCGCACTATCTTAAAAAGTGAAATAAACGCACATGCCTGTGTGTGTGTGTGTGTGTGTGTGTGTACGGTTCATGGTTATATCCACCGATCAGGCCGGCCAAGTAATAAAAAAATTACATTCCAATCAATCGCGGGTGGATGAGAGATAAATAACTGTTTGTTTGATAAAAATGTTTTGCGAGCCCTTAGTTTCTCCACACGCTTTCAAAGCAATCCCTCGTGTACTCATGGGGGAGCCAGAGCTCATTATAATATGCAAATCTTATCCAATCATAGCAAGTGGGCGTTAACTTCCAAGCCTTCAGTGCGGCACGCCCATAAAAACCCAGCGTTCAGGAGAGAGCCTCAAAACCAGGACAGAAAATAGCCAATTCATTATGATGCTTCTGAATGAAAAAAAAAACACTAGGACATCATAACTGGCCGTAATAACAGTATAAAAAAAGCCAGTTCATTACCCCTGTAAAAGATAAAGAAAAACATTTTTAGGGCCCTATTTACTTTGACCACATTGTTTCCCATGTTGGGTGAGCGATTTACTCACACGAGGGCGAATAATTAATGACAAGTTTCATTTTTGGGTGAACTGTCCCTTTAAGAGTTCTGACACATCCTACTTTTGACGCATTAAATTACACTTTTATGAATGGATTTTGTGATTGTGTCCACGTTTCCTGCATCACAGAAATCTTAGGGCCCTAGTTTAATGCCATGATATTGAATTTAAAACGTTCTGCTCCAATTTAAGACATTTTAAGGCCTAAATAAATTGTAGAAGGTCAAATTAAGACTTTTTTTAAGGATGTTTAGATGTTTGTGCTGAAGAACACAGAAACACTGAGGAAGAGCACTATATGATGTGTGTTTTGGGGCGGCTGTGATGTGACCTCTCACCTCTCTCTCTCCAGGTCGGCCTGATAGGAGCGCAGCAGACGCGGGTCTGCGCAGGTCCTGCTCTTCGACCCGTGACCTTTTGACCCCCTGTTGGTCCAGCTGGGCGGTTTCTTCTCTCCGCTCACGCAGTACTTGAGCGTCTTTATGGGGGCCAGCAGGGACTTCTTCACCACGGACTCCATGACACTGATGAACTGTGATCAGATCAATCTGTGTGTGTGTATGTCTGGCTGGATCATGTTCAGTGTGTGTGTGTGTTTAGATGAGATCATACACGGGACAGATGGAGGGACTCGGACTCAAATCTGCAAGGACAAGGACACATACATTAGTCATTTTCCTGATCGCACTGTCAAATATCTGCTCTTGTTTGAAGCTTATCATCATATATTTCTCATGTCATTCTCCCCCAGAAACGTCACTTGATTAACGAATGTTTATATATTTGTGCTGGACAACAGGACAGAAACACTGAGGAAGAGCATGATCAATTACAGTCAAATACATGAGCACAGAATGACTCCTCTGACCAATCACAGTCAAGTAATCCAGAGACACCATACACATGTAGACTGCTCAATACCTGCACACACACACACAGAGAGATTTAGGTGAATGCTCAGACGCTCCGCTCATCCTTCTGCCAATAAGACTCCTCTGGTTTTCCTCCCAAACACTCTATTCCACTCGGAGTATTCCTGTTCCTCTGGACGGAGCTGAGGTTCTCCGGTGCAGATCTCCGGTCGCATGTGTGCAGCCCAGGATTACACACTCAAAGGGCTTGAAGGAGGGGGAATCTCACAGCTTACAGGAACAGAAGTACGCGTGCAGCCTCACCTCTCTCTCTCTCTCTCTCACACACACACACAACCTCACACTCACTCACCACCACCACCACACGCGAACACACACACACACCTCACTGCTACCTCACTCCTCCTCACTCACTCCACACACTGTACTACACACACACACTCATTTACTTACTCACTTCACACATCTCCACTGGAATGAGACTGGATGTAGATGGAGTGGAGTGACTTCATTTACTTGGACTTCGATTTAGACTTACTGGAGTTTACATTTATTTACTTGGACTTGGACTTCAGACTTGGACTGGTACTTGAGCATTACTTGGAGTGGGACTTACTATTTACTTAACTTACTTACTTAAGACATGGATGAGTGAAGAATGGATGGAGTGGAGATGGAGATGAGTGAAGATGGGTGGATGGACTGGAGTATTCAAGATGGTTGGAATGAAG
Source organism: Gobiocypris rarus (assembly GCA_023029165.1). Classification (NCBI taxonomy): domain Eukaryota; kingdom Metazoa; phylum Chordata; class Actinopteri; order Cypriniformes; family Gobionidae; genus Gobiocypris; species Gobiocypris rarus. Next base: position 42,059,882 of record CM040926.1, on the reverse strand, counting down.
ATGGATCAGTGGAGTCAAGTCAGATGGATGGATGGAGTGGAGTGGAGTGGATGGAGTGGAGTGGATGGAGTCAGGATGGATGAAGATTTACTACTTACTTACTATATTTATTTACTTACTTCATTTCATTTACATTACTTACTTACTTCATTTACTACTTACTTATTTACTTATTTATTTACTTACTACTTACTTACTTACTTACTTACTTACTTATTTACTTATTTATTTATTTATTATTTACTTACTTATTTACTTATTTATTTACTTATTTACTTATTTATTATTTATTTACATTTCATTTACTTACTTACTTATTTATTTATTTATTTACTTTTATTTACTTACTATTTACTCACACACACACACACACACACACACACACACACACACACACACACACACACACTTTACCTGAGAATGACGCAGCAGGTTCAGAGAGTAACAGCGTTTCATGACTGAAAGAGAAAAAACACTTTTGATGTCATTTACACAGAGCAGGTCATACATAATTAAATACTTAAAAAACCTATAAATAAAATAATAACAAACACATTAAATAATAAACACAGTTATAACAGCGGAAGTTTCCCTCATATTAAAAGGATAATGACCACAATGCAATTATCTCAAACTTAAACTTTGTGGAATTTTGGGATGTAAAAAAGTATCATGATGACATCATAATTCAGCTCAAGAGTAATCAGGAACACGTCACTACCATAACATCTGTGGCTGTGCTGATACTAGCACTAACACATCAGAGCAGAGGCGCCTGTGGTCCCAGAAGCAGCCGGGAGAGTGATCGTCCGGACAGAAGAATGGGAGGTCATCCCAACGTTATCAGTGACCCTGAAGCGGCCTTCAGCAACTGACAGGTGAGGACACAATTAATTAAAGACAACAGAGACACTGATGGGCCTTTGAATACAGAGTGTGTGTGTGTGTGTGAGCATCTTAGCAGCTTAAAAGATTGAGAGGAGATCAGCGACCACACGTGAACCAGACAGACAGACGGGGCATAAGACAAGGGTGTCCGTCAGCGTTGAGGTCGCTTCTCATCAGCCTCGGGAGACAACACACACTCACAGCCAGACAAACACAGCATCACTGACATCACACACCTCTGTGATTGGCTCTGCAGACACACATGACCTCCAAACATTAAAAACACACCATTTCATATCCGTTAAATGCACATGTAATTAATTCAGAGGAATTTCAGTCTCACAGAAAGTTTCCCTGAGATGATGAATTCAATCATAAAAATTCATAAATATTTTAATCGTTTAGCTGCATGTCATGTGACCATTACCAGGCAACCACAAACATGTCAATTTGTACTAAAATATTAACTTAATGTCATGAAACTGAAGTCACGCTGGTCTCTTCTCCTCTAGTGTGCCGTATATCGAGTGAATCACATCAGGAGCAAGAACAGATGTGGGCGGGGCTTCAGTGTGTCTGTGGGGATCTGATTGGATGGGTGTGGATTGGTATTGGTGGATCTCATGTGAGTGACAGGTGGCCCCGCCCTCGTGATTGATTTCATGTTGACTTTAAGAGCCCCATTTCAACGATCTGAGCTCCTCGGGCGTGTCCGAATCCACTTCTGCTAGTTTAATGATGGGAAAAACAGTCTGCGCTCCCGACTCATGATCCAGAAGGGTCGTCCCTCGTCTCTTAATGAGTCATGGGTGTGTTTCGGGCGTAATGTGCAATCAACCAATCAGAGTCTCATCTCCCTTTCCCTTTAAAAGCCACTTGAGGAGAGACAACGCTTCTCCAGAGAGTGTGTGTGTGTGTGTGTGTGTAATAATCAGAGTGTGTGTGAGTAATAATCAGAGTGTGTGTGAGTAATAATCAGAGTGTGTGTGTGTGTGTGTGTGTGTGTGTGTGTGTAATAATCAGAGTGTGTGTGAGTAATAATCAGAGTGTGTGTGAGTAATAATTAGAGAGTGTGTGTGTGTGTAATAATCAGAGTGTGTGTGAGTAATAATCAGAGTGTGTGTGAGTAATAATCAGAGTGTGTGTGTGTGTGTGTGTGTGTGTAATAATCAGAGTGTGTGTGAGTAATAATCAGAGTGTGTGTGTGTGTGTGTGTGTGTGTGTGTAATAATCAGAGTGTGTGTGAGTAATAATCAGAGTGTGTGTGAGTAATAATCAGAGTGTGTGTGAGTAATAATCAGAGTGTGTGTGTGTGTGTGTAATAATCAGAGTGTGTGTGAGTAATAATCAGAGTGTGTGTGTGTGTGTGTGTGTGTGTGTAATAATCAGAGTGTGTGAGTGTGTGTGTGAGTAATAAGCAGAGAGTGTGTGTGTGTGTAATAATCAGAGTGTGTGTGTGTGTGTAATAATCAGAGTGTGTGTGAGTAATAATCAGTGTGTGTGTGTGTAATAATCAGAGAGTGTGTGTGTGTGTAATAATCAGAGTGTGTGTGTGTGTGTGTGTGTGTGTAATAATCAGAGTGTGTGTGTGTGTGTGTAATAATCAGAGTGTGTGTGTGTGTAATAATCAGAGTGTGTGTGTGTGTGTGTGTAATAATCAGAGTGTGTGTGTAATAATCAGAGTGTGTGTGTGTAATAATCAGAGTGTGTGTGTGTAATAATCAGAGAGTGTGTGTGTGTGTAATAATCAGAGAGTGTGTGTGTGTGAGTGAAATTATCAAACAATCCAAAAATACCTATCTGGAACATTGGGATCAGGAAACTAAAACACAAAATAATTACAATTTTATCGAACTCTAAAGTCAAATTATGAATTGGAAGAATATCTCCAGAGTGTCAGAGACACAAAGCAGAGACGAATCCTGACTAAGTACAGGCTCAGTGAGCACAGTCTGGCCATCGAGAGCGTGTGTGTGTGTGTGTGTGTGTGTGTGTCCAAGTACAGGCTCAGTGAGCACAGTCTGGCCATCGAGACCCTGTGTGTGTGTGTGTGTGTGTGTGTGTGTGTGTGCACAGTCTGGCCACCGAGACCCTGTGTGTGTGTGTGTGTGTGTGTGTGTGTGTGTGTGTGTGTGTGTGTGTGTGTGTGTGTGTGAGACCCGTGTGTGTGTGTGTGTGTGTGTGTGTGTGTGTGTGAGCACAGTCTGGCCATCGAGACCCTGTGTGTGTGTGTGTGTGTGTGTGTGTGTGTGTGTGTGTGTGTGTGTGTGTGTGTGTGTGTGTGTGTGTGTGTGTGTGTGTGTGTGAGCACAGTCTGGCCATCGAGAGCGGCAGACACAGAAAGAGCTGGTTACCCAGAGAGCAAAGGGTGTGTGTTCAATGTGGGACAGGAGAGATCGAGACAGAGACGCACTTCCTCCTTCACTGTCAAAAATACATTTCAGTCAGAGACCTATACTTTAACAAATTTAATAAATTAATAAAGAACTTTACAGCCATTACTGAAGTAGAACAAACAAAGATAATATTAGGAGAGGGACAGACAGCAGCACTGGCTGCGAGATATGTGTGTGTGTGCCACAGCCTGAGAGACAGCAGGTGAATGTGTGTGTGTGTGTGTGTGTGTGTGTGTGTGTGCGTCTGACCTCAGTGTGTTTCCCTACTGCCCACCACAGTGACCCTCTCAGTACGTGTGTATATATGTTAAAACACTGTGGTATCAAATGTTCTAATGTTCTGTTTAAGTTTAAGTTATGATGTAATATTTTCCTCTATTATTTTGATGTTTATTCTATCAATAAGATTATTATTTATGTTCATGTATGTATTATTATTTTTGTTCATATAATCCTAGCTTTGGCAATATTGTATAACTTACATTCATGCCAATAAAGCAAATTTGAATTTGAATTTGAGTGTGTGTGTAATAATCAGAGTGTGTGTGAGTAATAATCAGAGTGTGTGTGTGTGTGTGTGTGTGTGTGTGTAATAATCAGAGTGTGTGTGTGTGTGTAATAATCAGATTGTGTGTGTGTGAGTGTGTGTGTAATAATCAGAGTGTGTGTGTGTGTGTGTAATAATCAGAGTGCGTGTGTGTAATAATCAGAGTGTGTGTGTACGAACACTCACCCACTCACACACACACACATGCGAACACTCACTCACTCACTTGCACGCTCACACGCTCGCTCGCTCACTCACTCACTCACTCACTCACTCACTCACTCACTCACTCACTCACTCACTCACTCACTCACTCCTCACTCCTCACTCACTCACTCACTCACTCACTCACTCACTCACTCACTCACTCACTCACTCACTCACTCACTCACTCACTCACTCACTCACTCACTCAATCAATCAATCAATCAATCAACTTTATTTATATAGCGCTTTTACAATGACGATTGTTTCAAAGCAGCTTCACAGTGTTAAACAGGACAACATTGCAACAAAATTTGATTTGGCTAGTTTAATTTGGATAGTTTATAGAATTATATATGACCAAATTAATAAATTCTATTTGTATATTTAGTTGAGTAACTTGGATCATAATTTGAGTGTCCCCAACTGAGCAAGCCAAGCCAAAGCGACAGTGGCAAGAACCAAAACTCCATCAGGGCATGATGGAAAAATAAACAACAGGAGAAACCAGACTCAGTCGGGTTGCCAGTTCTCCTCTGGCCTATTATTAACAGTGTATAATTATTACTCTGGCAACCTTGCAGGTCATAAATCATATTAGATAGGAATATTCGAAATTTTGGGTATGGCCTTGCAGGCGGGTTCATTTAGGATGGCGCGTCGATTACACAGAATATGAATACTTGAAAGATCGGAGTTATTGCGCGGAGGCGGGTTAATTGAGGATCACGTTCGGTGAGGTGAATTCAGAGGAGACACTAATGGACACGGTCTCAGCAGACACTCCAGGATGAGCTGGTCATGTCCAGATGCAGGTCCACCATCCGATCCGGACACGGCCTGGATCCGGCCGACTGCAGTAAACCTCGGGATAAACAGAGAGACTAACATTAGTGTGGATGCCACTCTTTTTATGATGTAACGAGTACATCAGGTGTTATGGGAAGTGTTCGGTTCCGGCTGACCTAGTTAATGCAGCCTAACAATCAGTCATTTGATTTGAATAAAGAAAGTTAAAAATGTTCTATGTGTATGCCATAGTAAAGAGATGTGTTTTTAGTCTAGATTTAAACTGACAGAGTGTGTCTGCTTCCCGAACAATGCTAGGAAGACTGTTCCAGAGTTTAGGTGCTAAATAGGAAAGGATCGACCGCCTGCAGTTGATTTAGATATTCTAGGTATTTTCAACTGGCCAGAGTTTAGAGAGCGCAGTAGGCGTGATGGGTATATTGCGTTAGAGCTCGCTTAAGTACTGAGAGGAGCTAAACCATTTATTGCTTTATAAGTAATAAGCAAGATTTTAAAATGTATGCAATGTTTAATAGGAGCCAGTGCAGTGTTGACAGAACTGGACTAATATGATCGTACTTCCTGGTTCTAGTAAGAACTCGAGCTGCTGCGTTTTGGACCAGCTGGAGTTTATTTATTAGGCGAGCAGGGCAACCACCCAGTAGAGCATTACAATAATCTAGCCTTGAGCTCATGAGCATGTACTAATTGTTCAGCATTTTGCATTGAAAGCATGTGCGTAATTTAGATATATTTTTAAGATGGTAGAATGCAGTTTTACAGATGCTAGAAGCGTGGCTTTCAAATGAGAGATTGGTATCAAAGAGCACACCCAGGTTCCTCACTGACAACGAGGGCTTGACAGAGCAGCCATCGAGGTTAGACAGTATTCTAGGGCACTACTTGTGGAGCTTTTCTGTCAATAATTAAAAATTCAGTTTTATCTGAATTAAGTTGCAGAAATTACTATTCATCCAATTTTTAATATCAGCTATGCATTCCGTTAATCTTGTGAATTGGTAAGTTTCGTCAGGGTGTGAAGAAATATAGAGCTGAGTATCATCAGCATAACAATGAAAACTAACGCCATGCTTCCTAATGATATCTCCCAGTGGTAGCATATACAGGGTGAAAAGCAACGGTCCTAACACTGAGCCTTGCGGTACTCCATACTGAACTTGTGATCGGTGTGACATTTACTACAAACTGATAACGGTCAGATAAGTAAGATTTAAACCATGCCAATGCAGTTCCACTAATGCCAACATAATTTTCGAGTCTATTCAAAAGAATATTGTGATCGATAGTATCGAATGCAGCGGTAAGATCGAGTAACACTAATAGAGAGATACAACCACGATCACACACTCACTCACTCACTCACTCACACACACACACACGCGAACACTCACTCACTCACTCACTCACACGAATACTCACTCACTCACTCACTCACACACGAACACTCACACACACAAACACGCGAACACTCACTCACTCACACACTCACTCACTCACTCACTCACTCACTCACTCCTCACTCACTCCTCACTCACTCACTCACTCCTCCTCCTCCTCACTCCTCACTCACTCACTCACTCACTCACTCACTCACTCACTCCTCACTCCACACACCTGAACACTCACACACAAACACGCGAACACTCACTCACTCACACCTCACACACTCACTCACTCACTCACACACACTCACTCACTCACTGACTCACTCACTCCTCTCACTCCTCACTCACTCACTCCTCACTCACTCACTCACACACACTGAACACTCACACACACAAATCACTCACTCCTCACTCCTCACTCACTCCTCCTCACTCACTCACTCACTCCTCACTCCTCACTCACTCACTCCTCACTCCTCCTCACTCACTCCACACGCACACGAACACTCCTCCTCACTCACTCACTCCTCACTCACTCACTCACTCACTCCTCACACACACTCCTCACTCCACACTCTCACTCACACACTCACACTCTCACTCACTCACTCCTCACTCACTCACTCCTCACTCACTCCTCACTCACACACTCACACACTCCTCACTCACTCACTCACTCACTCCTCACTCACTCACTCACTCACACACTCACACTCCTCACACACACTCACACACTCACTCACTCACTCACTCCTCCTCCTCACTCACTCACTCACTCACTCACTCACTCAATCATCACTCCAATCACTCAATCACTCAATCACTCAATCACACACTCACACACTCACACACTCTCACACTCTCACACTCTCACACTCTCACACTCTCACACACTCACACACTCACACTCACACACTCACACTCACTCACTCACTCACTCACTCACTCACTCACTCCTCACTCCTCACTCACTCACTCACTAACTCACTAACTCACTCACTCACTCCACTCACTCCTCACTCACACACACACTCCTGAACACTCACACACTCGAACACTCACTCACTCACACACTCACTCACTCCTCACTCCTCACTCACTCACTCACTCACTCACACACTCACACTCACTCACTCACTCACACTCACACACTCAATCAATCACTCACTCACTCACTCACTCCTCCTCACTCACTCACTCACTCACTCACTCACACACACACACACACTCCTCACTCCACTCACTCACTCACACACACACTCACACACACACACACACACACACACACACACTCCTCTCACCACTCACTCACTCACTCACTCACTCCTCCTCACTCCTCACTCCACTCACTCACTCACTCACTCACTCCTCACACACTCACACACTCATAAACACTCACACACACGAACACTCACTCCTCACTCACTCCTCACTCACTCCAATCACTCACTCACTCACTCCTCACTCACTCCTCACTCCTCACTCCTCACTCACTCACACTCACACACTCACACACACTCCTCACTCAATCACTCAATCACTCAATCACTCAATCACTCACTCCTCCTCACAAACTCACTCCTCCTCACTCACTCACACACTCCTCACACACTCACTCACTCTCTCCTCTCACACTCTCACACTCACACACTCACCTCACACTCACACACTCACACACTCAATCAATCACTCACTCCTCACTCACTCACTCACTCCTCCTCACTCCTCACTCACACACACACACACACACACACACACTCACTCCTGCATAAACACTCACACACACGACACACACACACACACACACACGAACACTCACTCCTCACTCACTCACTCACTCACTCCCTCACTCCTCACTCACTCCTCCTCACTCACTCCTCACTCACTCCTCACTCACACACTCCTCACTCACTCACTCCTCACTCACTCACTCCTCACACTCACTCACTCACACTCCTCACTCCTCACTCCTCCTCACTCACTCACTCCTCACTCCTCACTCCTCCTCACTCACTCACTCACTCCACTCACTCACTCAATCACTCAATCCTCAATCACTCAATCACTCACTCCTCACTCACTCCACACACACACACACTCACTCCTCACACACTCACCTCACACTCCTCACACACTCACTCCTCACACTCACACTCCTCACACTCACTCACACTCACACACTCCTCACTCACTCACTCAATCACTCACTCACTCCTCACTCACTCACTCACTCACTCACTCACACACTCACTCCTCACTCACTCACTCCTCACTCACTCACTCACTCCTCACTCACTCACTCACTCACTCACTCACTCACTCACTCACTCACTCACTCACTCACTCCTCACTCCTCACTCCTCACTCCTCACTCCTCACTCACTCACTCACTCACTCACTCAACTCACTCCTCACACACTCACACACTCACTCCTCACTCACTCACTCACACACTCACTCCTCACACTCACACTCACTCACACACACTCACACACTCACACACTCACACACTCACTCCTCACACTCACTCACTCCTCACTCCTCCTCACTCCACACTCCACTCCTCACTCACTCACTCCTCCACTCACACACTCACTCACACTCACACTCACTCACTCCTCACTCCTCACTCACACTCACTCCACTCACTCCTCCTCCTCCACTCACTCCTCACTCACACACTCACACACACTCCTCACACTCACTCACACACTCACACACTCACTCACTCACACACTCACTCCACACTCACTCACTCACTCACTCACTCACTCCTCCTCACTCACTCACTCACTCCTCCTCACTCACTCACACACTCACTCACTCACTCCACACTCACTCACTCCTCCACTCACTCACTCACTCACTCACACACTCACTCTCACACACACACACTCACTCACTCCTCACTCACTCACTCACTCACACACACACACACACTCACTCACTCACACACTCACACACTCACACACTCACACACTCACACACTCACACACTCACACACTCACACACTCACACACTCACTCACTCACTCAATCACTCAATCACTCAATCACTCACTCACTCACACACTCACACTCTCACACTCTCACTCACTCACTCACTCACTCACTCACACACTCACTCACTCACTCACTCACTCACTCACTCACACTCCTCACTCACTCACTCACTCACTCCTCACTCACTCCTCACTCCTCACTCACACACTCCTCACTCACTCAATCACTCAATCACTCACACACTCACACACTCACTCACACACTCACACACTCACTCACTCAATCACTCAATCACTCAATCACACACTCACACACTCACACACTCACACACTCACACACTCACTCACTCACTCACTCACTCACTCCACTCACTCACACTCACACACACTCACTCACTCACTCACTCACTCACTCACTCACTCCTCCTCCTCACTCACTCCTCACTCCTCACTCACTCCTCACTCACTCACTCCTCACACACACTGAACACTCACACACACGAACACTCACTCCTCACACACTCACTCACTCACTCACTCACTCCTCACTCACTCACTCCTCACTCACACACTCACACTCACACACTCACTCACTCACTCACTCACTCCTCACTCACTCACTCACTCACTCCTCACTCACTCACTCCTCACTCACTCCTCCTCCTCACACACTCACACACTCACTCACACACACTCACTCCTCCTCACTCACACACCATAAACACTCACACACGAACACTCACACACACGAACACTCACACACACGAACACTCACACACACGAACACTCACTCACTCACTCACTCACTCACTCACTCCACACTCACACTCACTCACTCCTCACTCACTCACACACTCACTCACTCCTCACTCACTCACTCACTCAATCACTCAATCACTCAATCACTCAATCACTCAATCACTCAATCACTCAATCACTCAATCACTCAATCACTCAATCACTCACTCACACTCCTCACTCACTCACTCACTCACTCCTCACTCACTCACTCCTCCTCTCCTCCACTCCCACACACTCACACACTCACACACACACTCACTCACTCACTCACTCACTCACTCACTCACTCACTCCTCACTCACTCAATCACTCAATCACTCACATCACTCCTCACACTCCTCACTCACTCACTCACTCACTCACTCACACACACACTCCTCACTCACTCACTCACTCCTCACTCACACACTCACACACACTCCTCACTCACTCACTCACTCACTCATCACACTCACTCACTCACACACTCCACTCACACACACACACACACTCCTCACTCACTCACTCACTCACTCCTCACTCCACTCACTCACTCCACACTCCTCACTCACTCACTCACTCACTCACACACTCACTCACTCACACTCCTCCTCACTCACTCACTCACTCCTCACACACACTCACTCCTCACACACTCCTCACTCACTCCTCACTCCTCACTCACTCACTCACTCACTCCTCACTCACTCCTCACACTCCTCCTCACTCACTCACACACTCACTCCTCACTCACTCACTCTCACTCACACACTCACACACTCACACACTCACTCCTCACTCACTCACTCACTCCTCACTCACTCCTCCTCACACACACACACTCCTCACACACTCCACTCACTCCACCTCCTCACTCACTCACTCACTCTCTCCACACTCCACACACTCACACACACACACACACACTCACTCACTCACTCACACACACACACACACACACACACACACTCACTCACTCACTCCTCACACACTCCTCACTCCACTCACTCACTCACTCACTCACTCCTCACTCACTCCACTCACTCACTCACTCACTCACTCACTCACACACTCACTCACTCACTCACTCACTCCTCTCACTCACTCACTCACTCCTCACACCTCCTCACTCCTCACTCACTCCTCCTCCTCCTCACTCACTCACTCACTCACTCCTCACTCACTCACTCACTCCTCACTCACTCACTCCACTCACTCACTCTCCTCCACTCCTCACTCACTCACTCCTCACTCACTCCTCTCACTCACACACTCACACTCACTCTCTCACTCACTCTCTCTCCTCCACACACACACACACACACACACACACACACACTGCCAACACTCACTCACTCACACACACTCACTCACACACTCCTCACTCTCACCTCACTCACTCACACTCACTCACCACTCACTCACTCACTCCTCACTCACTCACTCACTCACTCACTCCTCACACACTCACTCACACACTCCTCACACTCACTCACTCACTCACTCCTCACTCCTCACTCACTCCTCCTCACTCCTCACTCCTCCACTCACTCACTCCTCACCACTCCTCACTCACTCACTCCTCCTCACTCACTCACTCACTCACTCCTCCACACTCACACACACACTCACACACACTCCTCACTCACACACACTCACTCCACTCACTCCACACTCACTCACACACACTCACTCCTCACTCACTCACTCACTCCACACTCACTCACTCCTCCTCACACACTCACTCACACACTCCTCCTCACACACTCCTCACTCACTCACTCACTCACTCCTCACTCCTCA
>CM040926.1:42038068-42043068 GCA_023029165.1 Gobiocypris rarus | reverse complement strand
TCACACACACACACACACACACACACACACACACACACACTCCTCACTCACTGCGAACACTCACTCCTCCTCACTCCTCACACTCTCACTCCTCACTCACTCCTCTCACACTCCTCCTCACTCCTCACTCACACACTCACACACTCACTCACACTCACTCCTCCTCCTCACTCACTCCTCACTCACTCCTCCTCACTCCTCACACACACTCACTCCTCACTCCTCACTCACTCCTCCTCCCACTCACTCACTCCTCACTCCTCACTCACTCCTCCTCCTCTCACTCCTCACTCCTCACACTCACACACACCTCACTCAATCACTTAATCCTCAATCACTCAATCACTCAATCACTCAATCACTCACACACTCACACACTCACACACACACTCACTCACTCCTCCCACTCCTGCATAAACACTCACACACAGAACACTCACACACACACTCACACACGAACACTCACACACACTCACTCACTCACTCCTCACTCCTCCTCCTCACTCACTCCTCCTCACTCACTCCTCCTCCACACTCCTCACTCCACTCCTCCTCACTCCTCCTCCTCCTCACTCACTCACTCCTCACTCCTCCTCACTCCTCACACACTCACTCCTCACTCCTCCTCCACTCACTCCTCACTCCAATCACTCAATCACTCCAATCCTCCAATCACTCCAATCACTCACACTCACACTCCTCACTCCTCACTCCTCCTCACTCCTCCTCACTCCTCCACACTCCTCACACACTCACACACTCACACTCACTCCTCACACACTCACTCACTCACTCCTCACTCACAATCACTCCAATCACTCAATCACTCAATCACTCACACTCACTCACTCCTCCAGTCACTCAATCACTCCACACTCCTCCTCACTCCACACACTCCACTCCTCAATCACTCACTCACACACTCCTCTCCTCACTCCTCACTCACTCACTCCTCCACTCACACTGCAGACACACACACTGAACACTCACTCACTCCTCACTCACTCACTCCTCCTCCTCCTCCTCCACACACACGAACACTCCTCACTCACTCACTCCTCACTCCTCCTCCTCACACACTCCTCCTCCACTCCTCACACACTCACACCTCATAACACTCCTCACTCACTCCTCCTCACTCCTCACTCACTCCACACACTCACACTCACACACTCACTCACTCCTCCTCACTCCTCACTCCTCACACACTCACACACTCCTCACACTCTCACACACACACGAACACTCCTCACTCCTCACTCAATCACTCCTCCTCCTCACACACTCCACACTCACACCTCCTCACTCCTCACTCCTCCTCACTCACTCACTCACTCCTCTCTCACTCTCACACTCTCCTCTCACTCACACACTCACACCTCACACACTCAATCAATCACTCACTCACTCCTCCACTCACTCACTCACACACACACACACTCACTCCTGCATAACACTCACACACACGAACACACACACACGAACACACACACGAACCTCCTCACTCACTCACTCCTCACTCCTCACTCCTCCTCACTCACTCCTCCTCACTCCTCACTCACTCACTCCTCCTCCTCACACACACTCACTCCTCCTCCTCCTCACACTCCTCCTCACTCACTCACTCCTCACTCCACACTCCTCCTCACTCACTCCTCACTCCTCCTCCTCACTCAATCACTCACTCCTCCTCACTCCTCCTCCTCCTCCTCACTCCTCCTCACTCACTCCTCACTCCTCACTCCTCCTCTCACTCACTCACTCCACACACTCCTCCTCACACTCCTCCTCTCTCTCTCACACACAATCACTGTGAACACTCACACTCTCTCACACACACACACACACACACACACACACACACACACACACTCCTCACTCACTCACTCACTCCTCACACACTCACTCCTCACTCTCACTCCTCACACTCACACTCACTCACTCCTCACACACTCCTCACTCCTCACACACTCCTCACTCCTCACTCACTCCTCCTCCTCACTCACTCACTCCTCCTCACTCACTCACTCACTCACTCCACTCACTCTCACTCCTCCTCACTCACTCAATCACTCCAATCACTCAATCACTCCAATCACTCAATCCTCAATCACTCACACACTCACTCCTCCTCACTCACTCACTCCTCACACACACTCACACTCACTCACACTCCTCACTCCTCACACACTCACTCAATCACTCAATCACTCAATCACTCACTCCTCACTCCTCCTCACTCCTCACTCCTCCTCACTCCTCCTCACTCACTCCTCCTCCACTCCTCACTCCTCACTCACTCACTCCTCCACACACACTCACTCCTCACTCACACAATCACACCATGAACACTCACTCCACACTCACTCCACACACTCACTCCTCCTCTCTCACTCTCACTCCACACAATCACACCTGAACACTCCTCTCTCACACACACACACACACACACACACACACTCACGCTGAACACTCCTCCTCTCACTCACACTCACTCACTCCTCCACACTCACACTCCTCACTCACACACTCCACTCACTCCTCACTCTCACTCTCTCACTCCTCCTCACTCTCTCACTCTCTCACTCTCTCACTCTCTCACTCTCTCACTCTCTCACTCCTCCTCCTCCTCCTCACACACACACACACACTCACTCCTCACTCCTCACTCCTCACTCACACACACTCACTCAATCACTCCAATCACTCAATCACTCAATCACTCCAATCACTCACACACTCCTCCTCACTCACTCACTCCTCACTCACTCACTCACTCACTCACACACACTCACACCTCACTCACTCCAATCACTCAATCCTCAATCACTCCTCACTCACTCCTCACTCACTCACTCCTCCTCACTCCTCACTCCTCCTCACTCCTCACTCACTCCTCCTCCTCCTCCTCACTCACTCCTCCTCACACTCCTCCTCCTCACTCACTCCACTCCTCCTCCTCACTCCTCACACACTCACTCACTCACTCCTCCTCACTCACTCTCCTCACACACTGAACACTCACTCACACTCACTCACACACTCCTCACTCCTCTCACTCACACAATCACACATGAACACTCACACTCTCTCACACACACACACACACACACACACACACACCTCCACACACACGAACACTCCTCCACTCCACTCACTCACTCCTCACACACTCACTCACTCACTCACTCCACACTCACTCACTCACTCACTCTCTCACTCTCTCACTCTCTCACTCTCACTCTCTCACTCTCTCACTCTCACTCACTCCTCCTCACTCACTCCTCACTCCTCCTCACTCACTCACTCACTCCTCCTCTCTCACTCACTCACTCCTCACTCTCTCACTCTCTCCTCCTCTCACTCCTCACTCACTCACTCACTCACTCCTCCTCACACTCACTCCTCCTCCTCCTCCTCCACACTCCTCCTCACTCCTCACTCCTCCTCCTCACTCAATCACTCAATCACTCAATCACTCCAATCACTCCTCACTCCTCACTCCTCCTCACTCCTCACTCACTCCTCACTCACTCACTCCTCCTCCACTCACTCCTCACTCTCCTCACACAATCACACCTGAACCTCACTCTCTCACACACACACACACACACACACACACACACACACACACACACACACACACACTCACTCACTCACTGTGAACTCACCTCTCACCTCTCACACTCTCACACCTCACACACTCACACACTCACACACTCAATCAATCCTCACTCCTCCTCACTCACTCCTCACACACACACACACACACTCACTCCACCATAAACACTCCACGAACACACACACACGAACACACACACACGAACACTCACTCCTCCTCACTCACTCCTCCTCACTCCTCACTCCTCCTCCTCACTCCTCCTCACTCACTCCACACACACACCTCACTCCTCCTCCTCACTCCACACTCACTCCTCCTCACTCACTCACTCACACACTCACACACTCCTCACTCACTCACTCCTCACTCCTCACTCAATCACTCAATCACTCACTCCTCACTCACTCCTCTCCTCCTCCTCCTCACTCCTCACTCCACTCCTCCTCCTCCTCAACTCCTCACCTCTTCTCACACACTCACACACTCCACTCCTCCACTCTCTCTCTCCTCCACCTCAATCTCCTCCCTCCTCACACTCTCACACACACACACACACACACACACCACACACACACACACACACCACACTCACTCACTCCTCACTCCTCCTCACTCACTCACTCCTCCTCCTCACTCCTCACACCTCACTCAATCCTCCTACTCAATCACTCAATCACTCAATCACTCAATCACTCACACTCACTCACTCACTCCTCACTCACTCACTCACTCCTCACTCACTCCTCACTCCACACACACTCACACTCACTCACTCCTCACACTCACTCCACTCACACTCACACACTCACTCCAATCACTCAATCACTCAATCACTCACTCACTCACTCCTCACTCCTCACTCACTCCTCCTCACTCACTCCTCACTCACTCACTCACTCCTCACTCCTCCTCACACACTCACTCACTCACTCACACACTCACTCACACTCACTCCTCACTCTCTCACTCCACACAATCACACACCACAGAACACTCACTCACACACTCACTCACACACTCCTCCTCTCTCTCTCTCTCTCACTCACACACACCACACCTCTCACACACACACACACACACACACACACACACGCGAACACACACGCGAACACTCACTCACTCACACACTCACACTCACTCACTCACTCACACACTCACTCACACACTCACTCCACACACTCACACTCACTCACTCACTCTCTCACTCTCTCACTCACTCACTCACTCTCTCACTCTCTCACTCTCTCACTCTCTCACTCTCTCACTCTCTCACTCACTCACTCACTCCTCACTCACACACACACACACACACCTCCTCACTCCTCACTCACTCCTCACTCACACACACTCACACACTCACTCAATCACTCAATCACTC
>CM040926.1:42030568-42033068 GCA_023029165.1 Gobiocypris rarus | reverse complement strand
CTGGGCGGTATAACGGTTCATACCGAATACCGGTATTTATTTTTGCCATGATATGAATTTTGATTATACCGGTATATGCCGCTTTAACAACGTTGGGAACGCGGGGCAGTTTGAGAGGGGTCCTGTTTCACTGTAGTGAGAGCACAGCTGCGATCGCATCACAGCCTGAACCGAAATCACCCCTAAGCCTCATTCACTATCCCCTGCGTTATCCATATAGCTCACTTGAAGGGGTGAATGAAAACGAGTGAGTGAGCTCGGACAGCCGTTGTGTGTACATCGCCTGTACACTCATTATTGCGATGCATTGTGGGATGTGGTACTGGTCAAGACAATCTCCTGAACTCCAAACTGAATGTCAGAATGGGAAAGAAAGGGGATTTAAGACATTTTGAGCGTGGCATGGTTGTTGGTGCCAGACGGGCCGGTCTGAGTATTTCACAATCTGCTCAGTTACTGGGATTTTCACACACAACCATTTCTAGGGTTTACAAAGAATGGTGTGAAAAGGGAAAAACATCCAGTATGCGGCAGTCCTGTGGGAGAAAATGCCTTGTTGATGCTAGAGGTCAGAGGAGAATGGGCCGACTGATTCAAGCTGATAGAAGAGCAACTTTGACTGAAATAACCACTCGTTACAACCGAGGTATGCAGCAAAGCATTTGTGAAGCCACAACACACACAACCTTGAGGCGGATGGGCTACAACAGAAGACCCACGGGTACCACTCATCTCCACTACAAATAGGAAAAGAGGCTACAATTTGCACAAGCTCACCAAAATTGGACAGTTGAAGACTGTAAAAATGTTGCCTGGTCTGATGAGTCTCGATTTCTGTTGAGACATTCAGATGGTAGAGTCAGAATTTGGCGTAAACAGAATGAGAACATGGATCCATCATGCCTTGTTCCCACTGTGCAGGCTGGTGGTGGTGGTGTAATGGTGTGGGGATGTTTTCACTGTGCAGGCTGGTGGTGGTGGTGTAATGGTGTGGGGGATGTTTTCACTGTGCAGGCTGGTGGTGGTGGTGTAATGGTGTGGGGATGTTTTCACTGTGCAGGCTGGTGGTGGTGGTGTAATGGTGTGGGGATGTTTTCACTGTGCAGGCTGGTGGAGGTGGTGTAATGGTGTGGGGATGTTTTCACTGTGCAGGCTGGTGGTGGTGGTGTAATGGTGTGGGGATGTTTTCACTGTGCAGGCTGGTGGTGGTGGTGTAATGGTGTGGGGATGTTTTCACTGTGCAGGCTGGTGGTGGTGGTGTAATGGTGTGGGGATGTTTTCACTGTGCAGGCTGGTGGTGGTGGTGTAATGGTGTGGGGATGTTTTCACTGTGCAGGCTGGTGGTGGTGTAATGGTGTGGGGATGTTTTCACTGTGCAGGCTGGTGGTGGTGGTGTAATGGTGTGGGGATGTTTTCACTGTGCAGGCTGGTGGTGGTGGTGTAATGGTGTGGGGATGTTTTCACTGTGCAGGCTGGTGGTGGTGGTGTAATGGTGTGGGGATGTTTTCACTGTGCAGGCTGGTGGTGGTGGTGTAATGGTGTGGGGGTGTTTTCACTGTGCAGGCTGGTGGTGGTGGTGTAATGGTGTGGGGATGTTTTCACTGTGCAGGCTGGTGGTGGTGGTGTAATGGTGTGGGGATGTTTTCACTGTGCAGGCTGGTGGTGGTGGTGTAATGGTGTGGGGATGTTTTCACTGTGCAGGCTGGTGGTGGTGGTGTAATGGTGTGGGGATGTTTTCACTGTGCAGGCTGGTGGTGGTGGTGTAATGGTGTTGGGATGTTTTCACTGTGCAGGCTGGTGGTGGTGGTGTAATGGTGTGGGGATGTTTTCACTGTGCAGGCTGGTGGTGGTGGTGTAATGGTGTGGGGATGTTTCACTGTGCAGGCTGGTGGTGGTGGTGTAATGGTGTGGGGATGTTTTCACTGTGCAGGCTGGTGGTGGTGGTGTAATGGTGTGGGGATGTTTTCACTGTGCAGGCTGGTGGTGGTGGTGTAATGGTGTGGGGTGTTACCACTGTGCAGGCTGGTGGTGGTGGTGTAATGGTGTGGAGGATGTTTTCACTGTGCAGGCTGGTGGTGGTGGTGTAATGGTGTGGGGATGTTTTCACTGTGCAGGCTGGTGGTGGTGGTGTAATGGTGTGGGGGGTGTTTTCACTGTGCAGGCTGGTGGTGGTGGTGTAATGGTGTGGGGGATGTTTTCACTGTGCAGGCTGGTGGAGGTGGTGTAATGGTGTGGGGATGTTTTCTTGGCACACTTTAGGCCCCTTAGTGCCAATTGGGCATGGTTTAAATGCCACGGCCTACCTGAGCATTGTTTCTGACCATGTCCATCCCTTTATGACCACCATGTTCCCATCCTCTGATGGCTACTTCCAGCAGGATAATGCACCGTCACAAAGCTCCAATCATTTCAAATTGGTTTCTTGAACATGACAATGAGTTCACTGAACTAAAATGGCCCCCACAGTCACCAGATCTCAACCCAATAGAGCATCTTTGGG
>CM040926.1:41988068-42013068 GCA_023029165.1 Gobiocypris rarus | reverse complement strand
TCAGACAGACAGTGAGACAGTCAGACAGACAGTGAGACAGTCAGACAGACAGTGAGACAGACAGACAGTCAGACAGACAGTGAGACAGTCAGACAGACAGTGAGACAGTCAGACAGACAGTGAGACAGACAGACAGACAGTGAGACAGAAAGACGTGTGCACTGGATCCTGAAGCGTTCAGATGTAAATCCCTGAGCCGTACCTCCGCGAGCGCTGGTAGCTTCCCTCTCTCC
This sequence comes from Gobiocypris rarus, assembly GCA_023029165.1. Classification (NCBI taxonomy): domain Eukaryota; kingdom Metazoa; phylum Chordata; class Actinopteri; order Cypriniformes; family Gobionidae; genus Gobiocypris; species Gobiocypris rarus. Next base: position 42,012,835 of record CM040926.1, on the reverse strand, counting down.
GGCGCCTCTCCCGGTGTCTTCTCCTGCTGCGCTCCCGCTGGCTGCCGGACGATGTGGAGCGGCTGCGTGTGCGGCGCCTTCGCCGGTGCCTTTCGTACCGGACATGATGGTTCCGGCTGCGGCTTCGCTCTGACGACGGGTACCGCCGGGAGTGAGGCATCTACACACAACACACACAGATCACTTACACAGGTGTTTCTGCACGCACACACACACACACACACACACACACACACACACACACACACACACAGATCACTTACACAGGTGTTTCTGCACACACACACACACACACACACACACACACACACAGATCACTTACACAGGTGTTTCTGCACACACACACACACACACACACAGATCACTTACACAGGTGTTTCTGCACACACACACACACACACACACACACACACAGATCACTTACACAGGTGTTTCTGACACACACACACACACACACACAGATCACTTACACAGGTGTTTCTGCACACACACACACACACACACAGATCACTTACACAGGTGTTTCTGCACACACACACACACACACACACACACACACACACACACACACACACACACACACACACACACACAGATCACTTACACAGGTGTTTCTGCACACACACACACACACACACAGATCACTTACACACACACGCACACAGATCACTTACACAGGTGTTTCTGCACACACACACACACACACACACACACACACACACACACACACACACACACACACACACACACACACACACACACACACACACACACACACAGGTGTTTCTGCACACACACACACACACACACACACACACACACACACACACACACACACACACACACACACACACACACACACACAGATCACTTACACAGGTGTTTCTGCACACACACACACACACACACACACACACACCTTGTGTATTTCTGTCTCGTGTGTGTTCACAGGTTAAGCAGTGGCGCTGATGTGCATGATCTGCTCAGACTGGTCTTACAAGCTCTCGCACATGTTTTCCTTTAAGTCAGTCGTGTACATTAGTCTAATTAAGAGTGATTATCTCATGCCTGTTTTTGTATGCTTCAATAATATACAACCAATTAAATTACCACTTTAAATACAAATTAGTGAAGGATCATGTGACACTGAAGCATGGAGTAATGGGATTTTCCTTAGTTGTCAGTTATAATCATCAAAATTAAAAGAAATAAACATTTGAAATATGTCAGTCTGTGTGTAATGGATGAATATAATACACTATAATATCATTTGAAAGGAATTAGTGAAATAAATCAACTTTTTGATGATATTCTAATTATATGACCAACACATGTACACACTCTCACACACACACACAAACACAAACACACACAAACAAACACACACACATACATACATACATATACACACACACACACACACACACACACACACACACATACATATATATATACACACACAAACATACATACATACATACACACACACACACACACACACATACATATATACACACACACAAACATACATACATACATACATACACACACACACACACACACACACACACACACACATACATATACACACACACATACACATACATACATACATACATACATACATACACACACACACACACACACACACACATACATACATACACACACACACATACATATATATATATATATATATTTATACACACACAAACATACATACATACATACATACACACACACACACACACACACACACACACACACACACACACACACACACAGTACCAATCAAAAATGAGGAAATATTAAGATTTTGTTTCTATACATACACATAATAAATGCATACACACAAACATAACCATTCATTTAAGATTAATAATTGAAAAATCTAAATAAAGAAAAGATAAACAACGTCCAAAATCTACTATTTCCAGCAATATCAATATCTGGCATTCTTATATTAATCAATCATCTTAATGTGTATATATATATAACTCCAGATCGTTTGAAAATGTGAGGCTGGTTTTTGATAAATTTGTCTTAATATGTATAAAGAATTTTGCAAAAATGAATATAGTCAGGCTAGTTCTGTAAAACACAGTCTTAATGTTTTTGTTTACGCAACTGACCCTTATTAAATCCTGTCAAAGGGATCATTATTATTATTATTATTATTATTATTATTATTATTATTAATAATAAACGTACAGAGGGAAATGAAGCGATTGTGTCTCAGGAGAAAGTCAGTCAGGTTTGAAGTACGACATGATGTTTATTATGTCACTGTACTACACATACTATAAACACAAATGAGTTATGTGCTAGTATACACGCTGTATATGTGTGTTATTATTGTTATGATATGTGTGTGTGTGTGTGTGTGTGTGATCAGCTGATTTCTCCTCAGTAGCGGTTAGCCCGTCGAGCTAACAGCGACAAACATCCACAGATTAACACGCCACTGCGAACTACCGGCCCTCAGCCCGTTCAAACGTAAACATCATCAATATAATCACTATATTTACCGCTTTAGCAGCGACGCCCGTGCGTTTATCCCACAGAAAGTCCGTTCTGCCGTTATTTTACCGCTCTGAGAATCCTCGCGCGCAACTTCCGGTGATGAGCTCCGCGCGCACACACGCACTTTCACTAAATCAAAGTGCGCGTTCAGGAGACGGGATGTATATAGATTGAGATTAGTTTTATTCAGGGTTTAATCTAATAGGATAATCATTCCTTTGAAATGCCAGATATTTCAAATAACTCAATCGAGCCACCGCTGGGAATGAAATATGGATACTGTATGGATACTGTATGGGATTTCATATATCATAAAGCATAGAACATGAGATTTGATGACCTAATAAACAGACGCACATTGGATCGAGGGTGATCTGCTCTCTAGACTCTAGACAACAACACAATAATAAATGTTTGTTTAATTGAGAAGAGCCCATCCCATCTGAAGCAGTGTGTGTGTCTGACCCCGGGGCCTGTACCATGAAGCCGGTTTAGCTGCTAGCCAGACATGTTTAAGGCTAGTTTGTGCCAATCCTGGGTTTGAGGCACCAGTAAAGTGGCTTGGCTCTTGGCAGTGTTCATCTCCATAGTAACTCACGCTCCGGGGCTGTTCATCTCCATAGTAACTGACGCTCCGGGGCTGTTCATCTCCATAGTAACTGACACTCCGGGGCTGTTCATCTCCATAGTAACTCACGCTCCGGGGCTGTTCATCTCCATAGTAACTCACGCTCCGGGGCTGTTCATCTCCATAGTAACTCACGCTCCGGGGCTGTTCATCTCCATAGTAACTCACGCTCCAGGGCTGTTCATCTCCATAGTAACTCACGCTCCGGGGCTGTTCATCTCCATAGTAACTCACGCTCCACGGCTGTTCATCTCCATAGTAACTCACGCTCCGGGGTTGTTCATCTCCATAGTAACTCACGCTCCAGGGCTGTTCATCTCCATAGTAACTCGCACTCCAGGGCTGTTCATCTCCATAGTAACTCACGCTCCAGGGCTGTTCATCTCCATAGTAACTCGCACTCCAGGGCTGTTCATCTCCATAGTAACTCACGCTCCGGGCTGTTCATCTCCATAGTAACTCACGCTCCGGGCTGTTCATCTCCATAGTAACTCGCACTCCAGGGCTGTTCATCTCCATAGTAACTCACGCTCCGGGCTGTTCATCTCCATAGTAACTCACGCTCCGGGCTGTTCATCTCCATAGTAACTCACGCTCCGGGCTGTTCATCTCCATAGTAACTCACGCTCCAGGGCTGTTCATCTCCATAGTAACTCACGCTCCAGGGGCTGTTCATCTCCATAGTAACTCACGCTCCAGGGCTGTTCATCTCCATAGTAACTCACGCTCCGGGGCTGTTCATCTCCATAGTAACTCACGCTCCAGGGCTGTTCATCTCCATAGTAACTCACGCTCCAGGGCTGTTCATCTCCATAGTAACTCGCACTCCAGGGCTGTTCATCTCCATAGTAACTCACGCTCCGGGCTGTTCATCTCCATAGTAACTCACGCTCCGGGGCTGTTCATCTCCATAGTAACTCACGCTCCGGGCTGTTCATCTCCATAGTAACTCACGCTCCGGGCTGTTCATCTCCATAGTAACTCACGCTCCGGGGCTGTTCATCTCCATAGTAACTCACGCTCCAGGGCTGTTCATCTCCATAGTAACTCACGCTCCACGGCTGTTCATCTCCATAGTAACTCACGCTCCGGGCTGTTCATCTCCATAGTAACTCACGCTCCGGGCTGTTCATCTCCATAGTAACTCACGCTCCGGGGCTGTTCATCTCCATAGTAACTCACGCTCCGGGCTGTTCATCTCCATAGTAACTCACGCTCCGGGCTGTTCATCTCCATAGTAACTCACGCTCCGGGCTGTTCATCTCCATAGTAACTCACGCTCCGGGCTGTTCATCTCCATAACTCACGCTCCAGGGCTGTTCATCTCCATAGTAACTCACGCACTCCAGGGCTGTTCATCTCCATAGTAACTCACGCTCCGGGCTGTTCATCTCCATAGTAACTCACGCTCCAGGGCTGTTCATCTCCATAGTAACTCACGCTCCGGGCTGTTCATCTCCATAGTAACTCACGCTCCGGGGCTGTTCATCTCCATAGTAACTCACGCTCCGGGCTGTTCATCTCCATAGTAACTCACGCTCCGGGCTGTTCATCTCCATAGTAACTCACGCTCCAGGGCTGTTCATCTCCATAGTAACTCACGCTCCAGGGCTGTTCATCTCCATAGTAACTCACGCTCCAGGGCTGTTCATCTCCATAGTAACTCACGCTCCGGGCTGTTCATCTCCATAGTAACTCACGCTCCAGGGCTGTTCATCTCCATAGTAACTCACGCTCCAGGGCTGTTCATCTCCATAGTAACTCACGCTCCAGGGCTGTTCATCTCCATAGTAACTCACGCTCCGGGCTGTTCATCTCCATAGTAACTCACGCTCCGGGCTGTTCATCTCCATAGTAACTCACGCTCCAGGGCTGTTCATCTCCATAGTAACTCACGCTCCGGGGCTGTTCATCTCCATAGTAACTCACGCTCCAGGGCTGTTCATCTCCATAGTAACTCACGCTCCGGGCTGTTCATCTCCATAGTAACTCACGCTCCAGGGCTGTTCATCTCCATAGTAACTCACGCTCCAGGGCTGTTCATCTCCATAGTAACTCACGCTCCAGGGCTGTTCATCTCCATAGTAACTCACGCTCCGGGCTGTTCATCTCCATAGTAACTCACGCTCCGGGGCTGTTCATCTCCATAGTAACTCACGCTCCAGGGCTGTTCATCTCCATAGTAACTCACGCTCCGGGCTGTTCATCTCCATAGTAACTCACGCTCCGGGCTGTTCATCTCCATAGTAACTCACGCTCCGGGCTGTTCATCTCCATAGTAACTCACGCTCCAGGGCTGTTCATCTCCATAGTAACTCACGCTCCGGGCTGTTCATCTCCATAGTAACTCACGCTCCGGGCTGTTCATCTCCATAGTAACTCACGCTCCGGGCTGTTCATCTCCATAGTAACTCACGCTCCGGGCTGTTCATCTCCATAGTAACTCACGCTCCGGGCTGTTCATCTCCATAGTAACTCACGCTCCGGGCTGTTCATCTCCATAGTAACTCACGCTCCGGGCTGTTCATCTCCATAGTAACTCACGCTCCGGGGCTGTTCATCTCCATAGTAACTCACGCTCCGGGCTGTTCATCTCCATAGTAACTCACGCTCCGGGGCTGTTCATCTCCATAGTAACTCACGCTCCGGGCTGTTCATCTCCATAGTAACTCACGCTCCAGGCTGTTCATCTCCATAGTAACTCACGCTCCCGGGCTGTTCATCTCCATAGTAACTCACGCTCCGGGCTGTTCATCTCCATAGTAACTCACGCTCCGGGGCTGTTCATCTCCATAGTAACTCACGCTCCGGGCTGTTCATCTCCATAGTAACTCACGCTCCGGGCTGTTCATCTCCATAGTAACTCACGCTCCGGGGCTGTTCATCTCCATAGTAACTCACGCTCCGGGCTGTTCATCTCCATAGTAACTCACGCTCCGGGGCTGTTCATCTCCATAGTAACTCACGCTCCGGGCTGTTCATCTCCATAGTAACTCACGCTCCGGGCTGTTCATCTCCATAGTAACTCACGCTCCGGGGCTGTTCATCTCCATAGTAACTCACGCTCCAGGGCTGTTCATCTCCATAGTAACTCACGCTCCGGGCTGTTCATCTCCATAGTAACTCACGCTCCAGGGCTGTTCATCTCCATAGTAACTCACGCCTCCGGGCTGTTCATCTCCATAGTAACTCACGCTCCGGGCTGTTCATCTCCATAGTAACTCACGCTCCGGGGCTGTTCATCTCCATAGTAACTCACGCTCCGGGGCTGTTCATCTCCATAGTAACTCACGCTCCGGGCTGTTCATCTCCATAGTAACTCACGCTCCGGGCTGTTCATCTCCATAGTAACTCACGCTCCAGGGCTGTTCATCTCCATAGTAACTCACGCTCCAGGGCTGTTCATCTCCATAGTAACTCACGCTCCGGGGCTGTTCATCTCCATAGTAACTCACGCTCCAGGGCTGTTCATCTCCATAGTAACTGACGCTCCAGGGCTGTTCATCTCCATAGTAACTCACGCTCCAGGGCTGTTCATCTCCATAGTAACTCACGCTCCAGGGCTGTTCATCTCCATAGTAACTCACGCTCCAGGGCTGTTCATCTCCATAGTAACTCACGCTCCGGGGCTGTTCATCTCCATAGTAACTCACGCTCCAGGGCTGTTCATCTCCATAGTAACTCACGCTCCAGGGCTGTTCATCTCCATAGTAACTCACGCTCCAGGGCTGTTCATCTCCATAGTAACTCACGCTCCACGGCTGTTCATCTCCATAGTAACTCACGCTCCCGGGGCTGTTCATCTCCATAGTAACTCACGCTCCGGGCTGTTCATCTCCATAGTAACTCACGCTCCGGGGCTGTTCATCTCCATAGTAACTCACGCTCCGGGGCTGTTCATCTCCATAGTAACTCACGCTCCGGGCTGTTCATCTCCATAGTAACTCACGCTCCGGGCTGTTCATCTCCATAGTAACTCACGCTCCGGGCTGTTCATCTCCATAGTAACTCACGCTCCGGGCTGTTCATCTCCATAGTAACTCACGCTCCGGGGCTGTTCATCTCCATAGTAACTCACGCTCCGGGGCTGTTCATCTCCATAGTAACTCACGCTCCGGGCTGTTCATCTCCATAGTAACTCACGCTCCGGGGCTGTTCATCTCCATAGTAACTCACGCTCCGGGCTGTTCATCTCCATAGTAACTCACGCTCCACGGCTGTTCATCTCCATAGTAACTCACGCTCCAGGGCTGTTCATCTCCATAGTAACTCACGCTCCACGGCTGTTCATCTCCATAGTAACTCACGCTCCAGGGCTGTTCATCTCCATAGTAACTCACGCTCCCTGTTCATTTCTCCACGGCTGTTCATCTCCATAGTAACTCATTTCATCTCCATAGTAACTCCCCTGTTCTGTTCGAGTTTATTTCTCCCTACTCCGAGTTTATTTCTCCCTGTTCCGAGTTTATTTCTCCATATTCCAAGTTTATTTCTCCCTACTCCAAGTTTACTTCTCCCTACTCCGAGTTTATTTCTCCCAATTCCGAGTTTTTATCTCCCTATTCCAAGTTTACTTCTCCCTATTCAGACTTTATATCTCGCTAATCACAACAACAACAAAACAGCGGGTATTATGAATGTTTGTTTTATTGAGAAGACAGTGACATGAGAAGAGATGCTCAGAGCATCTGAAGCAGTCACACATGGATGTTCTGAAGCGGTTTGACACCAGATCTGCTCGGCTCATCTGATACTGGATCTGTTGACATTATGAGCGCCACAGATTATAACTCATTATAACTAGAGTTGAGCTTTAGTGTGAATTTGCTTCTGTCCGGATTCAGGTGTTCAGACGTGATTTCAATCTGCAGAAAAACCCTCTCCTGCAGTTTCCTCTGTGCAACAAAATCCCATCTGTGTCCGACGGGATTAAAGAAAAGTCTTTTTTCGTGCCACCGTGGAAGCTCGTCATAATAAAGGCAATTACCACTTTCCACCATCTCACAATTCAGACTTTATTTCTCACTGTTCCGAGTTTATATCTCGCAATTCCGAGTTTATTTCTCACTACTCCAAGTTTAAATCTCTCTATTCCGAGTTTATTTCTCTCTACTCTGAGTTTATTTCTCACTACTCCAAGTTTAAATCTCTCTATTCCGAGTTTATTTCTCTCTACTCCGAGTTTATTTCTCCCTTCTCCGAGTTTATATCTCGCAATTCCGAGTTGAAATCTCCCTACTCCAAGTCTATTGCTCCCTCCACCGAGTTTATTTCTTGCAATTCCGAGTTTAAATCTCCCTATTCCAAGTTTAAATCTCACAATTCTGAGTTTAAATCTCCCTATTCCGAGTTTAAATCTCCCTACTCCGAGTTTAAATCTCCCTATTCCGAGTTTAAATCTCCTATTCTGAGTTTAAATCTCCCTATTCGAGTTTAAATCTCCTACTCAGTTTAAATCTCCCTATTCCGAGTTTAAATCTCCCTACTCCGAGTTTAAATCTCCCTATTCCGAGTTTAAATCTCCCTACTCCGAGTTTATTTCTTAAAGATTTATTTAGAAATAAATTCTGACTGTATTTCTAGCTATTCCAAATAAATTTTTCCCCTATTCCGAATTAATTTTTTACGGTATTCTGAGTTTATTTCTTGTCATTCCTCGTTTGTGTCTCGCAATTTGGATTTCTTGCACTTTCAAGTATATTTTCTGCTATTGACTTTATTTCTTGCTATTCCGAATAAATAATTTTGCAGTTCCTAGTTTATATCTCTATTTTTTCTTTGTAATTGCAGGTTTAGATATGAAGTGGGACATAAACTCGGATTGAGTGAGATTAAGTTTCCAGTTGCGGAAAAATTATTATTAATCCATGGCGGAAACGAGCTTCCATTAAAAGCAGCACAAATGAGAAGCAAATCAGTACTGAACACATTTAATGTACAGGCAGAAAGTTCCCTAAATCAACCAGCAATATGTTCTGGAACACTAAAGCACATGAACATCTGATGATGAAGATGATGATGAAGATGATGGCTGAGTCCGAGTTCAGTGAGAATAAATAAAGCTTCTCAAACAGAGCCGAACAGGAGCGCTCACATCTCGTCCGCATGCGGCGGAGAGCCTGCGTCTGCAGGAGCCGTCAAAGCCACGGATAGCATGTCTGCGTTTGCTCCGGGCGGAGCCGTGCCGTTCCTCTGCTCCGCCTCTTCCTCCTGCGGCGGCCCGTCTGCCTCCCAGTCCACATCGGACACTCGGAGCTCCGGAACCATCGGCTCATCTTCCCCAGAGCCCTTCAGCAGCGCAAGAGAGCCCGCCTCATTCAGGATGTTCCTGGACACCACTGCACAGAAACAGAGGTCACTGACATCATCATCACCACCATCAGAGGGAGAGGAAGTGGGAGTGGGAGTAGGAGTGGGAGTGGGAGTGGGAGTGGGAGTGGGAGTGGGAGTGGGAGTGGGAGTGGGAGTGGGAGAGGGAGTGGAAGTGGGAGTGGGAGAGAGAGAGAGAGAGTGGGAGTGGGAGAGGAGTGGGAGTGGAAGTGGGAGAGGTTAGAGGAGAGGAAGTGGGAGAGGGAGTGGGAGAGGGAGAGAGAGAGAGTGGGAGAGGGAGTGGGAGAGGGAGAGAGAGAGAGGGAGTGGGAGAGGGGAGAGGGAGTGGGGAGGGAGTGGGGGAGGAAGTGGGAGTGGGAGTGGGACTGGGACTGGGACTGGGACTGGGAGTGGGAGTGGGAGTGGGAGTGGGAGGAGGGGAGGGGAGGGGAGGGTGAGGGGAGAGGGTGGGAGTGGAAGTGGGAGAGGTTAGAGGAGAGGAGTAAGTGGGAGTGGGAGTGGGAGGGTGAGGGTGAGAGGGAGTGGGAGTGGGAGTGGAAGTGGGAGGTTAGAGGGAGAGGAAGTGGGAGTGGGAGAGGGAGTGGAAGAGGGAGAGAGGGAGTGGGAGTGGGAGAGAGAGTGGAAGTGGGAGTGGGAGAGGAAGTGGGAGGGAGTAGGAGTGGGAGTGGGAGTGGGAGTGGGAGAGGGAGTGGGAGTGGGGAGGGAGTGGGAGGAGGGTGAGGGGGAGGAGGGAGTGGGAGTGGAAGTGGTAGAGGTTAGGAGAGGAAGTGGGAGTGGAGAGGGAGTGGAAGAGGAGAGAGAGAGAGTGGGAGAGATAGTGGAAGTGGGGTGGGGTGGGAGTGGGAGTGGGAGAGGAAGTGGGAGGAGTGGGAGGTAGTGGGAGTGGGAGAGGGAGTGAAAGAGGGAGAGGGAGTGGGAGTGGGAGAGAGTGGAAGTGGGAGTGGGAGGAAGTGGGAGGAGTAGGGTGGGAGTGGGAGTGGGAGAGGAGTGGGAGTGGGAGAGGGAGTGGGAGGAGGAGGTGAGGGGAGAGGGAGTGGGAGTGGGAGTGGGAGAGGAGTGGGAGTGAGAGGAGTGGAAGAGGAGAGAGAGAGAGGGGAGTGGGAGAGATAGTGGAAGTGGGGTGGGAGTGGGAGAGAGGAAGTGGGAGGAGTGGGAGAGGGAGTGGGAGTGGGAGAGGGAGAGGGAGTGGGAATGGGAGTGAGAGAGGGAGAGGAGTGGGAGTGGGAGTGGGAGTGGGAGTGGGAGGGAGTGGGTGAGGGAGAGGAAGTGGGAGTGGGAGGGAGTGGAAGAGGGAGAGAGAGAGGGGAGAGATAGTGGAAGTGGGAGTGGAGTGGGAGAGGAAGTGGGAGGAGTGGGATGAGGGAGTGGGAGTGGGAGAGGGAGTGAAAGAGGGAGAGGGGAGTGGGAGTGGGAGAGAGTGGAAGTGGGAGTGGGAGGAAGTGGGAGGGGAGTAGGAGTGGGAGTGGGAGTGGGAGGGGTGGGAGTGGGAGAGGAGAGGAGTGGGAGGAGGGTGAGGGGAGGGAGTGGGGTGGGGGTGGGAGTGAGAGAGGGAGTGGAAGAGGAGAGAGAGAGAGAGGGGAGTGGGAGAGATAGTGGAAGTGGGGTGGGAGTGGGAGTGGAGAGAGAGAGAGAGAGAGTGGGAGTGGGAGAGGAGTGGGAGTGGAAGTGGAGAGGTTAGAGGGAGAGGAAGTGGGAGAGGGAGTGGGAGAGGGAGAGAGAGAGGGGAGTGGGAGGGAGTGGGAGAGGAGAGAGAGGAGTGGGAGAGGGAGGAGTGGAGAGGAGTGGGGAGGAAGTGGGAGTGGGAGTGGGACTGGGACTGGGACTGGGAGTGGGAGTGGGAGTGGGAGGAGGGGAGGGTGAGGGGAGAGGGAGTGGGAGTGGAAGTGGGAGGTTAGAGGAGAGGGAGTAAGTGGGAGTGGGAGTGGGAGGTGAGGGTGAGAGGGAGTGGGAGTGGGAGTGGAAGTGGGAGAGGTTAGAGGAGAGGAAGTGGGAGTGGGAGGGAGTGGAAGAGGGAGAGGGGAGTGGGAGTGGGAGAGAGAGTGGAAGTGGGAGTGGAGAGGAAGTGGGAGGGGGTAGGGTGGGAGTGGGGTGGGAGTGGGAGGGAGTGGGAGTGGGAGAGGGAGTGGGAGGGGAGGGTGAGGGGAGAGGGGTGGGGTGGAAGTGGTAGAGGTTAGAGGGAGAGGAAGTGGGAGTGGGAGAGGGAGTGGAAGAGGAGAGAGAGAGAGGAGTGGGAGAGATAGTGGAAGTGGGGTGGGGTGGGGTGGGAGTGGGAGGAAGTGGGAGGGAGTGGGAGGTAGTGGGAGTGGGAGAGAGTGAAGAGGAGAGGAGTGGGAGTGGGAGAGAGAGTGGAAGTGGGAGTGGGAGAGGAAGTGGGAGGAGTAGGAGTGGGAGTGGGAGTGGAGAGGGAGTGGGGTGGGAGTGGGAGTGGGAGGAGTGGGAGGGGAGGGTGAGGGGGAGAGGGAGTGGGAGTGGGAGAGGGAGTGGGAGTGAGAGAGGAGTGGAAGAGGGAGGAGAGAGAGAGGGGAGTGGGAGAGATAGTGGAAGTGGGAGTGGGGTGGGAGTGGGAGAGGAAGTGGGAGGGGAGTGGGAGAGGAGTGGGAGTGGGAGGAGAGGGAGTGGGAGGGAGTGGGAATGGGAGTGAGAGAGGGAGAGGGAGTGGGAGTGGGAGTGGGAGTGGGAGAGGGAGTGGGTGAGGGGGAGGAAGTGGGAGTGGGAGAGGGAGTGGAAGAGGAGAGAGAGAGGGGAGTGGGAGATAGTGGAAGTGGGGTGGGGTGGGAGGAAGTGGGAGGGGGTGGGATAGGGGGTGGGAGTGGGAGGGAGTGAAAGAGGGAGAGGGGGTGGGAGTGGGAGAGAGTGGAAGTGGGAGTGGGAGAGGAAGTGGGAGGGGAGTAGGGTGGGAGTGGGAGTGGGAGGGAGTGGGAGTGGGAGAGGAGAGGGAGTGGGAGGGGAGGGTGAGGGGAGGGAGTGGGAGTGGGGTGGGGTGAGAGAGGGAGTGGAAGAGGAGAGAGAGAGTGGGAGAGATAGTGGAAGTGGGGTGGGAGTGGGAGAGGAGTGGGAGGGTGGGGTGGAGAGGGAGTGGGAGTGGGGTGAGAGAGGGAGGGAGTGGGGTGGGAGTGGGAGTGGGAGAGGGGTGGGGTGGGAGAGGGTGGGAGAGGGAGTGGGAGTGGGAGAGTGGGAGAGGGAGGGAGTGGGAGTGGGAGTGGGAGAGGAGTGGGAGAGGGTGGGAGTGGGGGTGGGAGTGGGGTGGGAGAGGGAGTGGGAGAGGGAGTGGGAGAGGAAGTGGGAGAGGGAGTGGTGTTCTCACCGCCGGCCGGAGCATAGCTGTCCTCCAGTGCCTGGGAGTGCCGGCTGAATGGACTGTAGCTCGGGAAGATGAGCAGAGCCAAAGAGCAGATGAGGATCTGAGGAGGAAGAGCAGCGGATGAACTGACGGACTGATGCGGTGTGTGTGTGTGTGTGTGAGACGGACACGCACCAGGACACATGTGCTCGTCTGCGCCGCCTTCGTGGCCGTCCGCTTGATCAGCGCCTGCAGTTTATGCAGCTGTGCCATCAGAGATCTGAACACACACACACACACACACACACACACACACACACACACACACAGCTGAATGAGTCCTGGAACACTTGTCGCATTAAAGCGAAACGATACCCGTGTGCTCACTCACATGTTGTGTTTCTCCAGCTGGCTGACGGTTCTCTGCAGCTCTTTATTCTGAGCTGAACACGCTGCCACCCTAAACACACACACACACACACACACACACATTATTCCCCTTATTCTCCATTGTTGCGGATCCTCTCTTCCCAGTCTGTCAGTAACGCTCTGGTTAGTTCCTGTCTCTATGAAGCCCCTCCTTCTCTAAAGCACACTGTGCTCTGATTGGTCGGCTGTGTGTAGTGATTGGTGTTTGGGAAATGTCCCTCCCCTTACCACAACCGCGAATCTCAACACACTGCTAACTAACTCAACCAGGCCACGCCCCTTTATTCTGCGTATGAGTTATTATAATGAGGAACATTGGGATGTGTTTGTTCCGGAGGAAAACTCAAGACTCCAATGGAGGCGTTTCAGGAACACTGACACTGATGGAGAAGAGTTGGAACATCACACACTGAAGACATTAGACCAGGATGTGCATTAGAGAAGGGAAGAGGGATCATGTGATCTCACCGGCTCTCCAGACCGTCTATATACTCCTTCTTCCTCCTCCGGCTGTCCTGAGCCGAGAGTTTGTTACGGATCTTCCGTCTCACTTTCTTCAGGATTCTCTCCTCTGTCTGTGAATAGTCCCATGACTCCCATCAGCGCTATATTAATCTCAACACACACACACCATCTCTCATACACACATACACTCTCTTACTCACACACACACACACACACACACACACACACACACACACACACACACACACACCATCTCTCATACACACATACACTCTCTCACTCACACACACACACACACACACTCACTCACACACACACACACACACACCTTTGTTAAGGGCAGATTATTGGGCAGTGAAATTCCCTCCTGATCTAGGAGCTTCTGTTCCTCCTCTGTGAGCTGAAGTTCAGGATAAACCTGAAATGGAGAGTTTAAATGTCAGCGGCACCAGCTCAGTTTGACTGAACCCTTCGTTGAAACAAACATACCAAAAAGCTGTCAGGGTTGTGCACACTTTGCATGTCATGAGCAGAAGCATTCTCCACCTTCACAGCCGACACCAGCTCGTTGACCACACACGACTCTGACAGCAGCATCTGAGAGCTCCACTCGTCTGAACAGAAGAGACACATGAGACATGCAGATTACATATGGATTACATGCAGATTACATGGGGATAACATGCAGATTACATGGGGATTACATGCAGATTACATGGGGATAACATGCAGATTACATGGGGATAACATGCAGATTACATATGGATTACATGCAGATTACATGGGGATTACATGCAGATTACATGGGGTAACATGCAGATTACATATGGATTACATGCAGATTACATGGGGATTACATGCAGATTAAATGGGGATAACAAGCAGATTACATATGGATTACATGCAGATTACATGGGGATTACATGCAGATTACATGGGGATAACATGCAGATTACATATGGATTACATGCAGATTAAATATGGATTACATGCAGATTACATGCGGATAACATATGGATTACATGCAGATTACATGGGGATAACATATGGATTACATGCAGATTACATGGGGATAACATATGGATTACATGCAGATTACATGCGGATAACATATGGATTACATGCAGATAACATATGGATTACATGTGGATTACATGCAGATTAGATATGGATTATATTTGGATTACATGTGGATAACATATAGATTGCATGCGTATAACATTGATTACATGCGGATAACATGGATTACATGCGGATAACATATGGATTACATGCAGGTTACATGCGGATAACATATGGATTACATGCAGATAACATGGATTACATGCGGATAACATATGGATTACATGTGGATAACATATGGATTACATGCGAATAACATGGATTACATGCAGATTACATATGGATTACATGCAGATAACATATGGATTACTGGCGGATTACGTATGGATTACATGTGTATTAGTGATGTGTGTTGGGTCCGCCATGATAACAGTAACTTTATCAAATGTTTACAGAGCAGCGGGAACCCAGTGTGCCTGTCTCTTTCTCTATTTCAGTTCTGTTACGTGATAGAAAGTGTAAGACCTTCTCAGACCGTATAGCAAACCCATCTAATCTGCTGCCTATTACATGTCAAACTAAGATTACTGTGGGGAAAAAATAATACTGTTAAGTTAGCACTTTTAAATATCCGTTCACTTAAGAACAAATCATTTATAGTCAATGACTTAATAACCACAAACAACCTAGATTTTTGCTTCTAAATGAAACTTGGCTTGAAGAAAACTGCAGTGCAACAGTCCTCAATGAAACAGCTCCTCCTAACTTTACTTTTATGAGTATGTCCAGAGCGTTTAGAAGAGGTGGGGGTATTGCTGCTCTTTTAAAGATGTCTATCAATGTAAGCAAGTGTCATTTGGTGACTATCTGTCTTTTGAATATCTGGGTATTGTGTTAAAAGGTGCTCCACGCATCCTGCTTATCATTGTTTACAGGCCTCCAAAATACTCTCCATCCTTTACTGAGGACTTTACAGAGCTGTTATCAATAATCTCCTCAGAGTTTGATTGTTTTGCCATTGCTGGGGATTTTAACGTTCACATAGACAATGCTGAATCCAGTACAACAAAAGAGCTCATGACTGTTATTAACACTTTTGATTTGACACAGCATGTACATGGTCCCACACACAATCGTGGACACACTCTAGACCTACTTATCAGCAAGGGTCTAAACATTTCATCAATTGTTGTTAAAGATGTAGCATTGTCTGATCATTTCTGTATTTTCTTTGATATTTCAATCTCTCCTGCCATTGAAGCTAGATCTGTCGCTGTCAAAAGAGAAGCTTAAATGAGAACACTAGTGAGCTATTTATGAAGGCTATATCTCTAACACCAAGCATATCTGCAGACTCTGTTGATTCTCTCCTTGACTCCTTTAACTCAAAAGTTAAGAGTGTAATTGATAATATTGCTCCTGAGAAAGTCAGGAAAAAGAGTGGAAGACAGAAAGCACCTTGGAGAAACTCAACGGCAGTGCAAATAATGAAAAGACAATGCAGGAAATCTGAACGCATGTGGCGGAAGACAAAACTTGTAGTCCATTATAACATCTATAAAGACAGCCTTCATGATTTCAATGTGGAGCTGGGCAAAGCTAGACAGACCTTCTTCTCAAATATTATAAACAGAAACATAAACAACACGCGCACTCTTTTTGCTACTGTAGAGAGACTGACAAACCCCCCGAGTCACATTCCCAGTGAAATGCTCTCTGACAGCAAATGCAGTGAGTTTGCTTCCTTCTTCTCAGAGAAAATAAATAATATCAGGAAGGCGATCAGCACATCCGTGAGTTGCTTTGGGTCAGTCAGATCAGACCACAACCTCGGAAAGTTACTATGTCTGATTTTGAAGCAATTGATTATAAAATTTTAGAAGAAACGGTGCAGCACCTTAAAACATCAACCTGCCTCCTTGACACACTCCCCACTTCTTTTTTCAAAAGTGTGTTTAACTGTTTAGAAGCAGATCTGCTAGAAGTGGTAAACTCCTCACTTCTCAATGGGAATTTTCCAAACTCCCTTAAAACCGCAGTAGTTAAGCCTCTTCTGAAAAAGAGAAATCTGGATAACTCCATATTGAACAACTACCGACCAATCTCAAATCTCCCCTTCATAGGCAAGATCATTGAAAAAGTTGTCTTCAGTCAGCTGAACAAATTCTTAAGCTCAAACGGATACTTTGACAATTTTCAATCTGGTTTCCGACCACATCACAGCACAGAAACAGCGCTCAAAAGATCATAAATGATATTCGCCTCAATACAGATACAGGCAAAACATCAATTCTGGTGCTACTCGACCTCAGTGCCGCATTCGACACTGTTGATCATAACATACTTCTTGACAGGCTGGAGAACTGGGTCGGACTTTCTGGGATGGTCCTTAAATGGTTCAGGTCGTACTTAGAAGGAAGAGGTTATTATGTGAGTATAGGTGACCATAAGTCTGACTGGACATCCATGACTTGCGGAGTCCCACAAGGGTCAATTCTAGCACCACTCCTATTCAACCTGTACATGCTGCCACTGAGCCAAATAATGAGAGAGAACCAAATGGCTTACCACAGCTATGCTGAGACACCCAGATCTACTTAGCACTATCACCTAATGACTATAGCCCCATTGACTCCTGTGCAAATGCATTGATGAAATTAACAGTTGGATGAGCCAAAACTATCTCCAGTTAAACAAAAACAAAACTGAAATCATTACATTTGGAAACGAAGATGAAATTCTCAAGGTGAACGCATATCTTGAGACAAAAGGTCTAATAACAAAAATCAAGTCAGGAATCTTGGTGTGATTTTGGAGTCAGACCTGAGTTTCAATAGTCATGTCAAAGCAATAACTAAATCAGCTTACTATCATCTGAAAAACATTGCAAGAATTAGATGCTTTATTTCCAGGCAAGACTTAGAGAAACTCGTTCATGCTTTCATCACCAGCAGGGTGGACTATTGTAATGGTCTTCTAACCGGCCTTCCCAAAAGACCATTAGACAGCTGCAGCTCATACAGAACGCTGCGGCCAGGATTCTGAGCAGAACAAGAAAATATGACCATATCACGCCAGTCCTCAGGTCTTTACACTGGCTTCCAGTTACATTTAGGATCAATTTTAAAGTATTATTACTTGTTTATAAATCACTCAATGACCTAGGACCTCAATACATTGCAGATATGCTGATTAAATACAAACCCAACAGATCACTCAGATCATCAGGATCAAGTCAGCTAGAAATACCAAGAGTTCACTCAAAGCAAGGAGAGTCTGCGTTCAGCTATTGTGCCAGCCGTAGCTGGAACCAGCTTCAGAAGAGATCAGATGTGCTCCAACAGTAGCCACATTCAAATCTAGACTCAAAACACATCTGTTCAGCTGTGCCTTTACTGAATGAGCACTGTGCCACTGTACGTCCGACTGATTGCACCTATTCTACTCTATGCATCATCTTAATTTTTATTTTTATTTTATTTTTATCTATATATACACTGTAATAATTTTATTCTTTTTAAATATCTTTACAACTATATATTTCTATTGTCTTCTTATTTTAAAAATTCTCTTTACAACTGTTTTTAATTATCCTGTTTTATTTTTAAGTCTTACACGTGGTATTCTTAATTCTTATCACTATTTTAATTTCATTTTCATGTAAAGCACTTTGAATTGCCATTGTGTATGAAATGTGCTATATAAATAAACTTGCCTTGCCTTGCCTATTACATGCGGATAACATATGGATTACATGCATATTACATGCGGATAACATATGGATTACATGCAGATTATATGCGGATAACATGCAAATTACATGCGGATTACATGCGGATAACATATGGATTACATGCAAATAACATGCGGACAACATGCAGATAACATGCGGATTACATATGGATTACATGCAGATAACATGCGGATAACATATGGATTACATGCATATTACATGCGGATAACATATGGATTACATGCGGATAACATGCGAATTACATGCGGATAACATTACATGCGGATAACACGCGAATTACATGCGGATAACATGCGGATAACATGCGGATTACATACTTATTTCATGCGGATAACATACGGATTACATATGGATTACATCGAGATAACATGCGGATTAGATATGGATTACATGCAGATAACATACGGATTACATGCAAATAACATACGGATTACATGCGGATAACATGCGGATTGCATATGGATTACATGCAGATAACATACGGATTACATGCAGATAACATACGGATTACATGCAGATAACATACGGATTACATGCGGATTACATATGGATTACATGCGGATTACATATGGATTACATGCAGATAACATGCGGATTGCATACGGATTACATATGGATTACATGCGGATTACATATGGATTACATGCAGATAACATGCGGATTGCATACGGATTACATATGGATTACATGCGGATTACATGCAGATAGCATCGGATTACATCGGATAACATGCGGATTACATGCAGATAACATACGGATTACATGCAGATAACATCGGATTGCATACGGATTACATACGGATTACATATGGATTACATGCAGATAACATACGGATTACATGCAGATAACATACGGATTACATGCGGATTACATATGGATTACATGCGGATTACATATGGATTACATGCAGATAACATGCGGATTGCATACGGATTACATATGGATTACATGCGGATTACATGCAGATAACATGCGGATTACATATGGATTACATGGAGATAACATGCGGATTACATATGGATTACATGATTGAGACTCATACTGATTATCTTCTGCCACTTCCATGATGCAGACTGAAACAGGACACACTTACCCAGCTCTATGGAGATGACATCCATACGTGGCGGCTGCTGCTCTGCCATGGCTCCACCCACACCGCTGATGTCATACACCACCTGATAGACCGCGCTGCTGTGGTTCTGCTCGTCTGAGTACTGATCTTCAGACAGGCCGCTGTCGCTCTCGGACAGCGCTGACGTGTACATCTCGTTAGGGTTGATGGCGTTCAGGACCTCCTCAGATTCGCTGTCATTCAAACTCTGGAACACAGGCAGTGGCGCTTCAGCACACAGCAGATTCGACTCACAGTGGATGCATGATCAAGCTCGACTGACTTTATTCTGAGGTGTGTCACATTAAAGAGTTGTGAGGAAATGAGACAGCAGCCACAGATGATGTCATCATTAAAGGGGCGGGTCTAACGCTATTTATCACACTGTTCATGAGTTGATTCTCATGATAAAGATGGACAAAGTTTCAAAAATTGGACGTGTGATGGGGTATTTCTGTGCCTTATACACTCCTTCAGGATTCAAACGAGTTTCGGGGAGTTTTTGCACGTGTGGCCCTGTGTGATGTCATAAAGGGCGGAACTCCTTATATGGGCGCGCACACATATTCATCTAAATGTTCACTGTTTCAAACTCTTCTCACCCCTAATGGGGGCATTAGCCCTGTCAGCCAGTGTGTAGGAGTGTGTGTGATGGACTCACACAGCGCGGCTCGACGCTCCAGTCCTCCGTGTGTGTGTCCAGACCGCCGTACAGGACTCCAGAGCAGGACTGATCCAGGACCAGTGCGCTCTCCACAGCCTCTGCAGCACCGCCGCCGGCCTACAACACAATCAGCTGACCAATCACAGCACATTCTGACAACATTATGTTAAAATATACTGGTGTGCTAATTTGCATAAATTTCTTTGCGTCAGATTCTTGACATATTACAGGTTTTTCGTTTTATAAACGAGAATATTGTCAACAGGCAGAGAAGAAACACCTTCTCACCATGATATGTGACCTTCAGAATATAGATATGAATAGGACTGTAAGATCTGGAGTGTGTGACGCTGCTAAAATGGAGATTTCTGACTCAAACTCACCATCTTTAGACGCAAATAGATCAAGTGCGATAAAATAAACACAAGTTTGCATGTTTCTCTCCACTAGTCACATGCTATGGAAGCAAAATAGACCTCAAAACTGAAAAGTGCATGACAGAAAAACAGTGTAGAGTCAATAGCATGTGTCAGGTAGAGTGACACGTGATGCGGAGGGGGCGGGGCTTCTGTCTGTGGGAGGATGTGCACATCCTGGTGAGGGCTTGCACTTACTTTAATACACATACATACAATAAAAGACCCTTTGTTCTAGTTCTAACTCACCAAACTAGCTTTGCATTACAGAATTGCTATGATATCAGCATCAAACCGATCGCAGCTGATGCGGTGTCTGTGTGTTAGCTGAAGTGGAGCTGTCAATCAAGCACAGTAAACAAACCGCGGTTCCACTGTGTTCGGCACGTTTTACTCACTTGCTCGGTGGGTTTGTCGTCCCCGGGCATAACACCGTCTTCTCGCGTCCTCCACTCGCGCGTCTTCGGTTTATTATGCGGGAATACGCGGATATTTCCCCGTGTGGATCCGGATCTTCTGGTTCGGTGTCATTCGCATCCGCGTTCGGCGTGTGGGCGGGGCTTCGGGGAGCACGCTGACCAATCATCACGCTCCTCCGCTCAGGTATGACGTGAGTTTAAAAACATAATTATATATTTTTTTGTTTACTCTTCTCTGTGGATATTCACTTCAAAGTATGTTAAAGTTCGTCAGTGTCGCTATTATGTTTCAGACCTCTTTTAGAGACAGTCACGTGATACCTCGTACTGAGTGGACCAATCACCAATGGACCATTTTTTATTACGGATAAATTATTTTAAATAATTTTAAAGCGATTGATGAGGATGGTTTCCATTACCAATGACGCGGAAAAACTTTTTAGCGCACACGACAAAGCGACTTAATTTTTTGTTGTTGTTTAAAATACGTTTTGTTTGGTCAAATAGCGCCCTCTGTGGTGATGTTGTCCGGTGTATATATCAAAGTGTGTGTTTGTGACGTCTTTGTGCAGGTTTGGACAAGTTCTGCACATTGTGATGCTCGCTGCGCAGATGATTCACTCTTTTGAGTCGGATGTTTTTAATGAATCAGATGCCTGAATCGTTCAAGCAACTGACTCGCTCAATGAAGTGAATCAGATTCGGAACATGTCGTGAGTCACCGTCCGCTTCCCGAAAGCAGGAAAAAAACCTCAAAACCCCCCCACGATTGCATTACACAATAAACACGAACAGCTCGAGTAGAAAGTGCGTTATTCGAGGACGCTTCTGATTCCGTTTAGTTTGTGTTTGAATGCATGAGAAGTTTCATCTAGAAAAGGTCCAACAACACAAAGCTCACAGAATCTGCTTCAGTTCGTTGGGTATTGGTAAGTACTTTGAGAACTATTGTAAAGTCTGACAGTGTTTCTTGAAGGATGTTTTTACTTTCTGAATTCTGTTCAGTGATGAGTGTTTAATATCAGAGATCCGGAAATATATAAATGATAGTTATATATATACAGTGGGTAATGGAAAGTATTCAGAACCTTGAATTTAGACATTTTTCACTCTGTTATATTAATTGCAGCCATTTGCTAAACTCATTTAAGTTCATTTTTTCTCATTAATGTACACACAGCACCCCATATTGACAGAAAAACACAGAATTGTTCACATTTTTGCAGATTTATTTAAAAAACACTGAAATATCACATGGCCCTCAGTATTTAGACCCTTCGCTCAGTGTTTAGTAGAAGCTCCTTTTGATCTAATACAGCCATGAGTCTTTCTGGGAAAGATGCAACTAGTTTTCCACACCTGGATTTGGGAATCCTCTGCCATTCCTCCTTCAGATCCTCTCCAGTTCTGTCAGGTTGGATGGCAAACGCCAGGACAGCCATTTTCAGATCTCTCCAGAGATGCTCGATTGGGTTTAAGTCAGGGCTCTGGCTGGGCCACTCAAGAACAGTCACGGAGTTGTTGTGAAGCCACTCCTTCGTTATTTTAGCTGTGCTTCGGGTCATTGTCTTGTTGGGAGACCTTTGGCCCAGTCTGAGGTCTTGAGCACTCTGGAGAAGGTTTTCCTCCAGGATATATCCCTGTACTTGGCCACATTCATCTTTCCCTCGATTGCAACCAGTCGTCCTGTCCCTGCAGCTGAAGAACACCCCCACATCATGATGCTGCCACCACCATGATTCACTGTTGGGCCTGTATTGGACAGGTGATGAGCAGTGCCTGTATTACTCCACACATACCGCTTAGAATTAAGGCCAAAAAGTTCTACCTTGGTCTCTTCAGACCAGATAATCTTATTTCTCACCATCTTTGAGTCCTTCAGGTGTTATGTAGTAGCCCCGACTGGTGGAGGGCTGCAGTGATGGTTGACTTTCTCCAACTCTCTCCCATCTCCCGACTGCATCTCTGGAGCTCAGCCACAGTGATCTTTGGGTTCTCCTTTACCTCTCTCACCAAGGCTCTTCTCTCCCGATAGCTCAGTTTGACCGGACGGCCAGCTCTAGGAAGGGTTCTGGTCATCCCAAACGCCTTCCATTTAAGGATTATGGAGTACAATGTCCTGGAAAAGTCAGAATTAATAAAGTGAGAATTAATAAAGTCAGAATAGTGATATAGAGTCAGAATTAATAAAATCAGAATTAATAAAGTCAGAATAGTGATATAAAGTCAGTATAGTGATATAAAGTCAGAATAGTGATTTAAAGTCAGAATTAATAAAGTCAGAATAGTGATATAAAGTCAGAATTAATAAAGTCAGAATAGTGATATAAAGTCAGAATTGTGATATATTAAGTCAGAATTAATAAAGTGAGAATTAATAAAGTCAGAATTGAGATATAAAGTCAGAATAGTGATATAAAGTCAGAATAGTGTAATTAAGTCAGAATTAATAAAGTCAGAATAGTGATATAGAGTCAGAATTAATAAAGTCAGAATAGTGATATAAAGTCAGAATTAATAAAGTCAGAATAGTGATATAAAGTCAGAATTAATAAAGTCAGAATAGTGATATAAAGTCAGAATTGTGATATATTAAGTCAGAATTAATAAAGTGAGAATTAATAAAGTCAAATTGAGATATAAATTCAGAATAGTGATATAAAGTCAGAATAGTGATATAAAGTCAAATTAATGTCAGAATTGTGAGATATAAAGTCAGAATTAATAGTCAGAATTGTAAGCTATAAAGTCAGAATTAATAGTCAGAATTGTGAGATGTAAAGTCAGAATTGTGAGATATTAAGTTAGAATCTGTGTTAATAAAGTCAGATAGATATAAAGTCAAATTTCTCAGAGATATAAAGTCAGAATTAATAAAGTCAGAATTAATAAAGTCAGAATTAATAGTCAGAATATAATGAGTCAGAATTAATAAAGTCAGAATAGTGATATAGAGTCAGAATTAATAAGTCAGAATTAATAAAGTCAGAATAGTGATATAAAGTCAGAATTAATAAAGTCAGAATAGTGATATAAAGTCAGAATTAATAAAGTCAGAATAGTGATATAAAGTCAGAATTAATAAAGTCAGAATAGTGATATAAAGTCAGAATTGTGAGATATTAAGTCAGAATTAATAAAGAAAAAATTAATAAAGTCAGAATTGCTAGATATAAAGTCAGAATTAATAAAGTCAGAATTGCTAGATATAAAGTCAGAATTAATAAAGTCAGAATGTGTGTGTGTGAGAGTGTGTGTGAGTGTGTGAGTGTGTGTGTGTGAGAGGTGTGAGGAGAGAGTGTGTGTGAGTGTGTGAGGTGTGAGAGTGTGTGTGAGAGAGTGTGTGTGAGAGTGAGTGTGTAGTTGAGTGTGTGTGTGTGTGAGGAGTAATGTGTGAAGTGTGTGGCAAAGTGTGTGTGTGTGTGAAGTCAAAAGAGTGTGTGTAGAGAATAATGTGTGAAGAGTGTGTGTGAGAGAGAGAGTGTGTGAGAGGGTGTGAGTGTGTGTAAGTGAGTGAATTAATAAAGTGAGTGAAGTAAAGTGTGTGAAGTGTGTAAAGTGTGAGAGTGTGTGAGTGTGTCAGAATTAAGTAGAATGTAAAGTCAGAAATTCAAGTGTGTCAGAATAGTGATATAAAAGAGAGAGTGTGTGAGAAAGTGTGTATGTCAGAGAGTGTGTACTACTGG
>CM040926.1:41968068-41980568 GCA_023029165.1 Gobiocypris rarus | reverse complement strand
TGAGTGTGTGTGTTGGTTCTTCGGGTTATGTGGGTGTGTGTCAGTTCTTCGGTTGTGTGTGAGTGTGTGTGTGTCGGTTCTTCGGTTGTGTGGGTGTGTGTCTGTGTGTTGGTTCTTCGGTTGTGTGTTAGTGTGTGTGTTGGTTCTTCGGTTGTGTGTGTGTGTGTGTGTGTGTGTTTGGGGTTCGATCATCATCATGTCCTCTGTGGATGTAATGATATGTGAGATATTGTTCTCAAAAAATGCTTAATATATTAAAACTGTGGTTAATATTCGTGAGGGGTGAAAACACAGCAACTGCGTCATTATATCCTGAGGAAACAGATCATATACGTGATACTTGAGCTTATTAATATATAGCTTATTAACTATAATAACTATAATCCTGCTCGCTGTAAAAAGGCAGAGAATGAGAAAGAGAATCAAGGCTTGAACTCAGTTTGTGTCCATTATATAAAGCCATCGGGTCAGAGAATGTGGATTAACCATCTCTTTATGAACTTTTTGACAAAGCCTGACAGTCAAAGGAAGATTTCATTGAAAATATCTCCGTTTGTGTGATTACATGACTCTTTAATGTGTTTCTGTTTGCTACTGTTGCGTTATTATAGCCAAACAAATCCGAATTTAAAACAGCAAACGAGCGTAAATACATTAAACTGAGGAAAATATCAGCTAATTCGACATCCCCCTAAATGCAACGAATAACTAAACGCTTAATAGCATGCAATATCGACACAAAGATAAAGAGAGAAACACACATTCGAGAAATAAATATACAAAAGACTGATAAATTCGCGCCGTTGGTCTCCCTCAGCTTCGCGCCCGACGGCCATGCGACGTCACAGGCGCGGCAGTTTTAATCGTGACGTCACAGGCAGACAGAGCTTATAACCCGCTCGCGCTGCTGAGTGAGTTCAGCGCGGCGATTATAACCTGCAGTGACTGGCGATCGAAGCGGAAAGTGGTACACACCCGATGCCTATAGACACATAACCGGTAAACAGTTCACAAACGCAGTCTTCAGTAGAGAGTCCTGAGGAGATGGAGAGCAGCAGCAACGACGAGTTCGTGGATGGGCTTGAGTATGAACCTGAGGAGAGCAGCGCCACAGCAGATACGGCTGAACCCACTGCGCAGAACAACCCAACAGGTGAGTGATGACATTAACATACATCAATACTGACATGTGTAACGTTACAGAAATAATAGTAGGACACGGGTAACACTTTCAGTGCGTCTCGATCCGCTCCTTAACTCCGTAAGCGGGACACTGATGGGGGAGTCGGCCATTTTAAGGCTTTCACTATCGCAGAATCCTAACGGAAGTTCTGAAGCGCGAAACTTAAATCACGCGAGCCAACTCTCTATTCATTATATTTTAGCATCGTACACAATATAACTAGCATTTATAATTTACTAAAGGCTGAAATCTTGCACGCATATGTAACAAGCAAAGTATTTATCATAATGTACTTTAAATAACATGAAGTAATGTTTAAAAGATATCAACTCTGCTGTTGTTCATGGTGCGTTCAAGTCATGTTGTAAATCCTAGTGGAAAGTAAGGGATTATCTTTAATTCAAGGGCAACAAATGGCACAAGCAACCGGTAAGAGTTTTTAGCTGTGTCCCAAAGTCATCCCGACTCCAGACTTGGCCACAGTTGTGTCAGTTGTGATTGGTCCGATGACCCGGTCAGTTGTGATTGGTCCGATGACCCGGTCAGTTGTGATTGGTCCGATGACCCGGTCAGTTGTGATTGGTCAGATGACCCGGTCAGTTGTGATTGGTCCGATGACCGGTCAGTTGTGATTGGTCCGATGACCGGTCAGTTGTGATTGGTCCGATGACCCACTCAGTTGTGATTGGTCCGATGACCGGTCAGTTGTGATTGGTCCGATGACCCACTCAGTTGTGATTGGTCCGATGACCGGTCAGTTGTGATTGGTCAGATGACCCACTCAGTTGTGATTGGTCCGATGACCCACTCAGTTGTGATTGGTCAGATGACCCACTCAGTTGTGATTGGTCAGATGACCCACTCAGTTGTGATTGGTCAGATGACCCACTCAGTTGTGATTGGTCCGATGACCCAGTCAGTTGTGATTGGTCCGATGACCCAGTCAGTTGTGATTGGTCCGATGACCCGGTCAGTTGTGATTGGTCCGATGACCCGGTCCAGTTGTGATTGGTCCAATTACCCGGTCAGTTGTGATTGGTCAGATGACCCGATCAGTTGTGATTGGTCCGATGACCCACTCAGTTGTGATTGGTCCGATGACCCACTCAGTTGTGATTGGTCCGATGACCGGTCAGTTGTGATTGGTCCGATGACCCGGTCAGTTGTGATTGGTCCGATGACCCGGTCAGTTGTGATTGGTCCGATGACCCGGTCAGTTGTGATTGGTATAGTCTGTGCAGATATTTTCAGAAACGAAACACCCATCACCATAAATGGTTTTCGGTTTAACAAGTTTAAACGCGTATAAAGTGTATGAACAAACATGGCATCAATTTTACCCTATCAACTCGAGCCTGAATATGAAGGGGAAACGTCTGGAGATGCGAATGATCAACAAACTCAATGGCAAACACCACGACTGGAGCAGGATATTTCTCAATGGTCAGCATCAATGTAACGTTAAGTGTCACTTCAGGCCAATGGAGCGTTAACTCGATGCATAAACATAACGTTTTTTACCAAAAAATAAATAAAAATGCAGTAACGTTACGTTACTACGAGGTATGACTCTATTCTTAAAGAACACTCCGAAAACAACAACAAACAATTCACATATCTCAATACAACTGTCATTGAAGACGTAGAAGCTAAACGGTGCTTACACAACAAACCAAACAATTATTAAGCATGCTACATAAAACATAAAAGCAACAATTATTAATAACACTTACAGTTAGTGATACGGAGGAGGAAGCTGATGCAAATACACTTGGAACTGAACCTTCCTTCAATATCGGCCGGCTCGCCAATCCAAGTTTGATTGCATTTAAGTTGGTAAAGCAATCGTCTTCAAAATGGCGTGACCAAAGCTCAAGGCTCGGACTTCTGTGGTTCAGGAGTTCAGGATGATCCATTCACTTAGATCTATGTTACACACTACATGAAAGGTGCATTTCAAAATTACATGATAGGTGCTCTTTAAAAAGAGAAATGGAGCAGAAGTAGTTTTTCCTTCTTTTTATTGGATTTTGACATGCTTCAAAGCCTGCGACGATGGGGGACCGGACCATAAGCACGTTAATCTGTAGCCTATGGTTAAATATTTAATCGTTAAGGTACAACTAGTTAGCAGTTTATTTCTTATGTTAAATGTAACTGTTACAATACATTTTAAACATAGTCTTTATAAGTACTTATTTTTATTCAACTCACATCATCTCAGATGCATTGTAGCTTTTTATGACATGCCAGCTGTCGAGCGATTAATCCCCGCAAACCTGCGGAAATATGCACTCATCCCAGATGATGTCCCGCTGGCACAGGCCTTTCCAGAGGCTCTATTGCAGCAATTACTTTGCTTTATTTACAAATAACTTGCATTAAAAAATTATTAATAATAATATAGAGAAATTGTTCTGTGCATCCCAGCCACGACTGTGTAATACCTGTGTCAGTGAGCGACATTCATTCATATAAAATACATTATTTAGCAGAAGCCTACAGCTAGTAAAGTCAGCAGTTTTCGTTTATTTGCATTTTGGCTTATAATTTGAGTGACAGATGTCACATTTGATTTAGCATATTTTTGTCTGTGACATTGTTTAGCTACAGTGTTGACAGTGTGATAAAAAAAAAAAAAAAATTGCATCCCCATTGTCTCTCTTTCTGTAGGGGGAATTTAAAAGAGAGATTCTGGAAACTAAATCTAAATTTAGCTGGATCGATAGTGGGTGATCACGGAGTGAATTTTAAGCGCGAGCGGGAGCGGTACGAATAAACAGCCCCGCACAGATCTAATGTGTATTTAAAGACAGTGCAGAAAAAAGAAAGAAAGAGCGAAAAGGGAGAGAATGGACTGATTCCTCTTCATAAGAGAATGGTTCAGAAATAAATTACATTTTTGCAAGTTAAAAGTGGGAAATTAAAGTTTATCTTGCCAGGTTGCTCAGGGCAGGGAACTGGGAACTGTGCAAATGCACTAAACATTGTGTTTACTTCAAGCGGTTGCGCTGTTCTGTTCAATAGTATCCAGGCTACACTTGAGTTACCGACCGATACCGTCTTTCACTAGGAAATTTAATCCCGCGATGCAACAAATCTGATCGAATGTTGCGGGAATGCGGACCAGTCAAATCCTGCAGTCACCAGTGTGCTATGAATTCTGGGATAGGGTAGGCTGCGAAGTTGTGCTGTACCCTTCCTTTGCCTGAGAAACGGAGGGCGCTTTTTGAAATCTCTCTCGAACTGTGACGCAATCGCCCTTCACTTTGGGACACAGCTTTGCCCGGCTGTTCCTGCTATTCCCAAAAGCATTCCTGTACAATCTCTGACCCAGAGGCAGACAGGACTCTTGCTTTGAGCTTTGTGCGAGTTATATGCGCTAACAATTTAACTATTTGTTCCTGAATGAATCGGCTGAATCTCAATGACTCACTTATTAATGGTGATCTTTTCATGTTTTAAATCATTTCAGGTTTAAAAATTCCACATATGGCACATTTATTGTACAACAATAAATATTTTAGTAATATTTTAGTCAGAATTATTGCATTCCTATTGCGCTCCGTCTGTATGTTTAGGACAAGTTGTATGATGCACTTTCCCTGCATCAGCTCATTCTGATTGCTCCGCTGTTTTTCAGATGCGTTTGTATCAATCTACTGTATATCGATATAAAGTGCCTCATTCTGTATCGCTTCTAAAAAATATATCGATATATTGTACAAACTCGATATACCGCCCAGCCCTAGCTTCTTAATAGCACGCCAAAATGCATATGAATGGGCGTGTCATACATACGCCATTTCATGAGATCAGTCTGTTCCAACCAATATTCTTTGCTTGCAGAAAAACACTCTAAATGGAGGAAAGGCCTAGAGAGCGCGGGGAAGGTGGTCAAGCAATGCTTCAAAACATTCACAAAGA
Source organism: Gobiocypris rarus (assembly GCA_023029165.1). NCBI lineage: Eukaryota > Metazoa > Chordata > Actinopteri > Cypriniformes > Gobionidae > Gobiocypris > Gobiocypris rarus. The sequence goes on along the minus strand of CM040926.1, from coordinate 41,975,458 downwards.
AAGTGTGTTCAGGTGTGAAGCATTCACACACATCGAGACGTGAGCCGGCAGCAGCCACGGATTCGCTCGAGCCAACGCGTGATGATGCTCAGCCATCGACGAGCGCTTCCTCATCATCCAGCCAAGAGGATCTGCCAAAGAGTGAGTCTCCAGTTATTAGTGCTTTGGTGTGTGTGTGTGTGTGATCTGCACAGGTGTGTTCGGTCTGGAGTCTCATGCTGTGTGTTAACATGTTGTTGTGTGTTTTTCAGAGAGCATCCCCTGGTGTAATGACTTGCGATTGGATGGCCAAGTATGTGTCTCTTTCTCCATAACCAAACTTTCCTTCTGTGACCTTTGAGTTTACTCACGTCTGCAAACATTTTCTTTATTCTGACAGTCAAAGCCTAGAAGCGTCAGTTGTGAAGTTCATTGCTTTCACTCTTTAGTTTGGAGATTTGAGCTAACCTTTTGTCAATCTCTCTTCTTTAGTGTCCTGTTGTCAAGTATAGAGATACGGCTGTTTTGAAGAAGCTGCAAAGGCTCCAGCTTCTAAACATTTAATTAGAATAAATGGGTACTACGTCATAGACCACTGTGAAGTCTTAATAATGGAGAATCTATCTGCAACTTTCATCACCTTGAGAGAGTTTATTAGAAGGAAAGGCTCTTCCATGAAAGAAAAAGATGCAAGAATCATAATGAAGCAAATTTTTGAGGCTCTCAATCACTGCTGGCAGCATGGGATTTACTTGCCAATCGGTCTGGACGGAATAGCGATCAACCCCAAAACACTCCAAGTCAAAATAACTGACTATAGACGCGTACTAGCGGAGCCGTCCGGGAAGATGACAGGAAGTGTAGCCGAGGCCTGGCTCAAAGAGCGCACGAAATTACAACACGCAGAAACCTATTGCAAAGTGATGGACGCACTTGTCAAAAACATCGACCAGCCGCATTGGAAAAGGCGCCTGTCCAAAGGTGAGGTGAATAACAATAAAGATAATAAATGTTAGCAGTGATAGTAACACATTACCGCACGTCGGATGCGCGATATACCGGTACTGGGAAAATACCGGTATATATTTTATTTCAAACGCTACGATATCATGATTTTGCTCATTTCGATATTTGCTGCTGTTCCGAAGTTCACTGCTAGGTGGCAGCGCCCTACCCAAAATTACGTGAAACCGGCAAATGTGGCAACAGAATAAAATGAATAAAGACAGGAGTGGGCGTGAAATTTGGAATTACTTCTGAAGAATCATCAAACCTTACCAAGCATCGGTCACTTAATTCCTGACTTGTAAGACATTAAGAGATCGACAGGTGAGTGCATCATTCAAACGATCTAATTTAGACATTTATTTTCTTTCAACACTGATAAACATACATAAGATCGTATCATTTAAATATAAAAAAATCTCCAGCGTTCGTTTCAACCAGTGACGTTTAGACCTCATAATATTTGCTCGCATACTATTGCACTATTTACATCCACGAAAGACATAACCAACTGTGTTTATGTGATTACTCATGTGACATATTTGACATAATTTCGTGTGTATTTGACTAAGGAAAAACAACTTGATTTGGAATGCGTTAGCTCTTTAGGCTTGTGTGTTTGTTGTTGTTATGAGCGCAAAGAAAACTCTTTAAGAGCTCCCATCCCATATGTATTACGAAATGCTATAAATCGCTTGCATGTTCAAATTGGCACGGTTTATAAAGACGTGTGCAGTGATTTCCATCAGCTGTGCCGCAGCGGAAGCGGAAGTGTTGAATCTGAGCGCACAGATTGCTTTCAGTGCAGGTGCGATGTCTTTTGAAGCCAGAAGCAATTTGCTCATTTGAGAGAATGGAGACGTGCAGTAATGCTGAAATTACTTACAATAAAGTTTCCAAATGACTGATTGATGTGATAACCTTTGTTGATTAATTTAATAACAAACATTTGCGGTAATTTCCCGCTTCATAAACCCAAAATTTGTGAGAGTAAATAAAATTATGCGCAATACCCGCATCAAAATTCAGACCCTGTATGGTATCGATTTAATATCGGTACTTCGGTATTAGATTGTGGTACTGTACCGAAGCCAAAATTGTGGTATCGAGCCATCCCTACCGTACGTGACCTACAGAGCTCAAGTAAGGACAAACATGACTAATCCGCTCTCCTCTGATCACGTTCACAGAATGCTCCGATCTTCTCTGGCGTCTGAAAACACACCAAGGGCTGTGGCTGCTGAAAACCTTGCAGAACATCTTAAATGATCCCTGGTTTAAACTGAATCAGCCGATGATCCCTGACTCAGGATTATCTGAGGCCGGAGTCCCGAAAGTCATCTTAAGAAAGAAGTTTAAAAAATTTAGATAAATGAGATAAATCTGAGTGGCGTCAGTTAAGGGGGAGTGGCATCAGTGTCAGTTAAGGGGGAGTGGCATCAGTTAAGGGGGAGTGGCACCAGTTAAGAGGGAGTGGCATCAGTTCAGGGGGAGTGGCATCAGTTAAGGGGGAGTGGCATCAGTGTCAGTTAAGGGGGAGTGGTATCAGTTAAGGGGGAGTGGCGCCAGTTAAGGGGGAGTGGCATCAGTTAAGGGGGAGTGGCATCAGTTAAGGGGGACTGGCGTCAGTTAAGGGGCATTGTTAAAAAAGCGCCACTGGGGCCCGGATGGCAGTGCATTTCCTTTTTTCTTTTCCTCTCTCTTCTCTCTCTTCTCTGTCGCTCCTCATGCTTCCGTCTCCTTTCTCTCGCCTCGTCTGTTCCGACTCACAGGTGTTGCAGATGTCGTGATTGGAGCGGTGTGGAGCTATCTCGTGAGTACCCTTGACTTGTGGGGGGGTGTGTGTGTTAGTCACGTTCCTGGAGGTGTGGGTGTTTGTGATCTCCGTCGTAATTTTTCGTGTTTCTGGGGGGTGGGTGTTGCGGGGGTATAGTCACGGTCATGGTGGGGTGGATGTTTAGGATCAATCGCAGTGTAATTCGTATTTCTGGGGGTGGGTGTTGCGGGGTATAGTCACGGTCATGGTGGGGTGGATGTTTAGGATCAATCGCAGTGTAATTCGTATTTCTGGGGGTGGGTGTTGCGGGGTATAGTCACGGTCATGGTGGGGTGGATGTTTAGGATCAATCGCAGTGTAATTCGTGATTTCTGGGGGTGGGTGTTGCGGGGTTAGTCACGGTCGTGGTGGGGTGGGTGTTTGGGATCCATCGCAGTTTAATTCCGTGTTTCTGAGGGGGTGGGTGTTGCGGGGGTTAGTCGGGTCGTGGTTTCATCGTGTTATAATTCGGGAGGGGTTGTGAGATTTGGGGTTCCCCTTTGGGGCTGTGTTGTGGTTGGGGTGGTTAGGTGGTGTTTGTTGGTGGGGTGGGGCGTTGTTGTGGGTGCGGTGCTTGTGGGTGGGGGTTCTTAGTGGGGGGTGGGTGCTGGGTCGGCATTTGCGGCTGGGGGGTTCGGTTGTGGGGACCCCCCAACTCTCACATCACCCTCACCCGCTCACAGGCCAGAGGTGCTCATGGGACTGCGCTCTACACCCCCAGTCTCAGCGTCCGCAGCACTCGGGGGTTTGGACAGACGAGGTCAGAGAAGGAGACGGAAGCATGAGGAGCAACAGAGACGTGAGAGGGGAGAGAGGAAAGGAAGACATTGTCCCCCAAAATGCACTGCCATCCGGCCATAGTCAATGGGGTCAGATTTACTCCCCCAGTCCAATCCCCCAGCTCCCCTCCCACGGTTCACTCACCCAGTCCAGTCCCCCAGTTCACTCACCCAGTCCAGTCCCCCAGTTCACTCACCCAGTCCACTCCCCTAGTCCAGTCCCCCAGTTCACTCACCCAGTCCACTCCCCTAGTCCAGTCCCCCAGTTCACTCACCCAGTCCACTCCCCCAGCTCCACTCCCACGGTTCACTCACCCATTCCAGTCCCCCATCATCCACCCAGTCCACTCCCCTAGTCCAGTCCCCCATCACTCACCCAGTCCACTCCCTAGTCCAGTCCCCAGTTCACTCACCCAGTCCACTCCCCTAGTCCAGTCCCCCATCACTCACCCAGTCCACTCCCGTAGTCCAGTCCCCCAGTTCACTCACCCAGTCCACTCCCCTTGTCCAGTCCCTCAGTTCACTCACCCAGTTCACTCCCCCATATCTAGATTAAAGACGCATCTCTTTAGCCAAGCATTCACATAATGCATCTCATCACCTTGTACTCCATTTAAATCAGTGTACATGACTGTCTTTGCTTAATGTATTGAACAGCAGCTGCGCTAATTATTTTCCTGTTCTGTTTTATCCCTGGATGCCCATCCCGAGGGAACTAGAGAGTCCGTAAGCTCCAGTCTGGATCCAGCCTCTTATGAAGACTTCATTGTTCGTTGGCCAGAGGAGAACTGGCACCCTGTTCTCCCAAGGGAGTTTTGGTTCCTTGCCACCGTCGCCTTTGGCTTGCTCAGTCGGGGACACTAACTTCAGATGACCATCACCTGTGAAGAGTCGACTCAACTCCTGCGAGGACTCCAGATGACCATCACCTTGTAAGAGACGACTCCAACTCCTGCGAGGACTCAGATGACCATCACCTTGTAAGAGTCGACTCAACTCCTGCGAGGACTCCAGATGACCATCATCTGTGGAAGAGACAACTCCAACTCCTGCAGGACTCCAGATGACCATCACCTGTGAAGAGTCGACTCAACTACTGGAGGACTTCATATGACCATCACCTGTGAAGAGTCGACTCAACTCCTGTGAGGACTTCAGATGACCAACATCTGTGAAGAGTCGACTCAACTCCTGGAGGACTCCAGATGACCATCACCTAACTAACGCAGCAGCTTGAGTTCTCACTAGAACTAGGAAGTGTGACCATATTAGCCGGTTCTGTCAACACTGCACTGGCTCCCTATTAAACATTGCATACATTTTAAAGTCTTGCTTATTACTTACAAAGCACTAAATGGTTTAGCGCCTCAGTACTTGAGCAAGCTCTTAACACACGTCTTAACTCCATCATGTCTACTGCGGTCTGACCAACATCTGTGAAGAGTCGACTCAACTCCTGGTGGACTCCAGATGACCAAAATCTGTGAAGAGTCGACTCAACTCCTGGTGGACTCCAGATGACCAAAATCTGTGAAGAGTCGACTCAACTCCTGGAGGACTCCAGATGACCAACATCTGTGAAGAGTCGACTCAACTCCTGGTGGACTCCAGATGACCATTACCTGTGAAGAGTCGACTCAACTCCTGGAGGATTCCAGATGACCATCATCTGTGAAGAGTCGACTCAACTCCTGGAGGATTCCAGATGACCAGCATCTGTGAAGAGTCGACTCAACTCCTGGTGGACTCCAGATGACCATTACCTGTGAAGAGTCGACTCAACTCCTGGAGGATTCCAGATGACCAACATCTGTGAAGAGTCGACTCAACTCCTGGAGGATTCCAGATGACCAGCATCTGTGAAGAGTCGACTCAACTCCTGGTGGACTCCAGATGACCATTACCTGTGAAGAGTCGACTCTCCTGGAGGATTCCAGATGACCAACATCTGTGAAGAGTCGACTCAACTCCTGGAGGATTCCAGATGACCATCATCTGTGAAGAGTCGACTCAACTCCTGGAGGATTCCAGATGACCAGCATCTGTGAAGAGTCGACTCAACTCCTGGTGGACTCCAGATGACCATTACCTGTGAAGAGTCGACTCAACTCCTGGAGGATTCCAGATGACCATTACCTGTGAAGAGTCGACTCAACTCCTGGAGGATTCCAGATGACCAGCATCTGTGAAGAGTCGACTCAACTCCTGGTGGACTCCAGATGACCAAAATCTGTGAAGAGTCGACTCAACTCCTGGAGGACTCCAGATGACCAACATCTGTGAAGAGTCGACTCAACTCCTGGAGGATTCCAGATGACCAACACCTGTGAAGAGTTGACTTTGCCAGTCGGAGATTACCAAAATTAGAGTTTTTTTAGGATGACTAGTAATTCCCTGCAACTTAATTCTGAAAAAAAAATTTATTTAATTATTGGACAAAATAAAACCTCAAGTAGTGACCTAGAATACTGTCTAACACTCAGTGGCTGCTCGGTCAAGTCCTCGTCGTCAGTGAGGAACCTGGGTGTGCTCTTTGATACCAATCTCTCGTTTGAAAGCCATGTTTCTAGCATCTGTAAAACTGCATTCCATCTTAAAAATATATCTAAATTATGGCACATGCTCTCAATGCAAAATGTTGAACAGTTAATACATGCGTTCATGAGCTCAAGGCTAGATTATTGTAATGCTGTACTGGGTGGTTGCCCTGCTTGCTTAATAAACAAACTCCAGCTGGTCCAAAACGCAGCAGCTCGAGTTCTTACTAGAACCAGGAAGTATGAACACATTAGCCCGGTTCTGTCAACACTGCACTGGCTCCCTATTAAACATCGCATACATTTTAAAATCTTGCTTATTACTTACAAAGCACTAAATGGTTTATCTCCCCAGTACTTGAGTGAGCTCTTAACACATTATACTCCATCACGTCTACTGCGGTCTCTAAACTCTGGCCAGCTGATAATACCTAGAATATCAAAATCAACTCCAGGTGGTCGATCCTTTTCCTATTTCTTCCTAGCATTGTTCGGGAAGCAGACACACTCTGTCAGTTTAAATCTTGACTAAAAACACATCTCTTTACAATGTCATACACATAGAACATTATCAATTTATATTATTCAAATCAGTAAATTATTGTTAGGCTGCATTATCTAGGTCAGCCGGTGTACTCATTACAGCCTCTAGTAGTCTCTCTGTTTATCCCGAAGTTTACTGCAGTCACCCGGATCCAGATCAGATGTTGGACCTGCGCCCAGACGTGACCAACGCATCCCTGAAGTGTCAGAGAGACTGTGTCCACTAGACTCTCCCTGTGACGCCTCCTTCCCTTCCCCAGGTAAAAACACACATGCACACACACGTATCCATCACTCTGCTTCGTGCACATGCTCTGATACTATGAAAAGGTCGTCAGTGGCGTAGTCAGTCTCAGGCCCATATGCTAAATAAATTAAATTTTTATCTGCAACCTTTATCACCTTGAGAGAGTTTATTAGAAGGAAAGTGAAGATTATAATTTTATTGTTTAATGTTATTTTTATTTAGTATTATTATGTTTTATTATTTTTCAATGTACAATGTAAGTCAGGCTGTGTCTGTACATGTGTTCCAAGGAGAGACATGCATGAGCTGAAGTTTGCATGACATATTACTGTCATATGGCAGGGAGAAGGACACAGGCAGATAATTTTGGTCATACAAAGAATGTCCACGTGTCCATGCAGGAATGTGCATACATGTATATCGCTGATCTATTTGTTTTGTGATACATCGCAACTGTAAAATCAATCAACTTTATTTATATAGC
>CM040926.1:41943068-41965568 GCA_023029165.1 Gobiocypris rarus | reverse complement strand
TGATGACCATCAGTGTTTCATTCGTGTGTGTGTGTGTGTGTGTGTGCAGTCTGGAGTACTGGGACGAGCTGCAGGGAGCGTTTGTGCCGTATCGAGAGTTCACTCACTCACTCACTCACTCTCTCTCACACACACACTCACTCACTCACTCACACTCTCTCTCACACACACCAAACTCATAATTCATATTTAATTATTTTCAGCTCAGATCTTTATGTATTGCTGCGTCGAAGGCCTTCATGAATTGATGGTGTGATTTGATTTCTGCAGTTTGACAGGAAGCGCTCGTAAAGCAGGCAGACAGTGTGTTTCTCTTTTCTTCCACTCAGTGTCTGAGGAGTGTGTGTGACCCGAAGAGCTGGAAGCATGAAGTATAAGCTCTATTTTAAACATAGGACACAAGTTTCTTCCTAGTGAGATCCTCTGTTGATAGTATATAGCATCCAAATTGAGTGTACTGCCTCAGATGAGAGACGGGACGATTAGATGAGAGACGGGACGATGGGATGAGAGACGGGACGATGGGATGAGAGACGGAATGATGAGAGACGGGAGAGGGGAGGATGGAGAAGGGAGAGGGTAGAGAAACGGAGGAATAGAGAAACATATACAGCTGGGGACACTCAAATTATGATCCAAGTTACTCAACTAAATATACAAATAGAATTTATTAATTTGGTCATATATAATTCTATAAACTATCCAAATTAAACTAGCCAAATCAAATTTTGTTGCAATGTTGTCCTGTTTAACACTGTGAAGCTGCTTTGAAACAATCGTCATTGTAAAAGCGCTATATAAATAAAGTTGATTGATTGATATACAGCTGGCACGAAGACAACAAGTTTCTCTCCTATGCCTGATACATATGGCAATAAAGAGTTTTTTGACAAGGCAACTGGTCCTGTGATTCAATCATAACGGGGACAAAGCTGAATTTTCAGATCAACAGAAAGGCTCTTCCATGAAAGAAAAAGATGCAAGAATCATAATGAAGGAAATTTTTTGAGGCTCTCAATCACTGCTGGCAGTGTGGGATTTACTTGCCAATCGGTCTGTACGGAATAGCGATCAACCCCAAAACACTCCAAGTCAAAATAACTGACTATAGACGTGTACTAGCGGAGCCGTCCGGGAAGATGACAGGAAGTGTAGCCGAGGCCTGGCTTAAAGAGCGCACGAAATTACAACACGCAGAAACCTATTGCAAAGTGATGGACGCACTTGTCAAAAACATCGACCAGCCGCATTGGAAAAGGCGCCTGTCCAAAGGTGAGATGAATAACAATAAAGATAATAAATGTTAGCAGTGATAGTAACACATTACCGTACGTGACCTACAGAGCTCAAGTAAGGACAAACATGACTAATCCGCTCTCCTCTGATCACGTTCACAGAATGCTCCGATCTTCTCTGGCGACTGAAAACACACCGAGGGCTGTGGCTGCTGAAAACCTTGCAGAACATCTTAAATGATCCCTGGTTTAAATTGAATCAGCCGATGATCCCTGACTCAGGATTATCTGAGGCCGGAGTCCCGAAAGTCATCTTAAGAAAGAAGTTTAAAAATTTAGATAAATGAGATAAATTCTAAGAAGTTGGTAAGAATGTTCTTAAGTGCAATTCTTAAGTTCATTCTTTTCGTGAATATGAATACTTCTAAAATGTTATCTCAAGAACCATCTTAAGAAAAGTTTTTGGGAGTACAAATTAAGTTAGAAAATAAGAGGGGAGTGGTGTCAGTGTTGCGGGGGGTTAGTCACATTTGTGGTGGGGTTTCATCGCGTTATAAGTCGGGAGGGTTGTGAAAGTTGGGGTTCCCCTTTGGGTGGGGTTGTTGGGTTGGTTAGGTGGTGTTTGTTGGTGGGGCGTTGTTGTGGGTGCGGTGATTGTGGGTGGGGTTGTTAGTGGGGGGTGGGTAATGGGTCGGCATTTGCGGCTGGGGGGTTCGGTTGTGGGAACCCCCCAACTCTCACATCACCCTCACCCGCTCACAGGCCAGAGGTGCTCATGGGACTGCGGTCTACACCCCCAGTCTCAGCGTCCGCAGCACTCAGGGGTTTGGACAGACGAGGTGAGAGAAGGAGACGGAAGCATGAGGAGCAACAGAGACGTGAGAGGGGAGAGAGGAAAAGAAGACATTGTCCCCCAAAATGCACTGCCATCTGGCCATAGTCAATGGGGTCAGATTTACTCCACCGGTTCTGTCAACACTGCACTGGCTCCCTATTAAACATTGCATACATTTTAAAATCTTGCTTATTACTTACAAAGCACTAAATGGTTTATCTCCCCAGTACTTGAGTGAGCTCTTAACACATTATCCTCCATCACGTCTACTGCGTTAAACTAATTGTTGAACTAAATTAACCATATAGAACAAATTACTGATCTGATTACTGATCTAAAGCCCACATTGTTACTGAATGATAATCGAAATATATTCTGTTGCATTATTTTTCTGTTTAACACTGAAGCTGCTTTGAAACAATCTGCATTGTTAAAGGCGCTATATAAATAAAGTTGACTTGACTTGACTATTGTGAAAAGCGCTATACAAATAAATGTGAATTGAATCTCTTTGGCCAAGCATTCACACAATGCATCTCATCACCTTGTACTCCATTTAAATCAGTGTACATGACTGTTTTTGCTTAATGTATTGAACAGCAGCTACTTTTTTTTCTGTTTGGTTTTATCCTTGGACGCCCTTCCTGAGGGACCTAGAGAGTCCGTAAGCTCCAGTCTGGATCCAGCCTCTTATGAAGACTTCATTGTTCGTTGGCCAGAGGAGAACTGGCACTAAGTTCAGATGACATCACCTGTGAAGAGTCGACTCAACTCCTGGAGGACTTCATATGACCGTCACCTGTGAAGAGTCGACTCAACTCCTGGAGGACTCCAGATGACCATCACCTGTGAAGAGTCGACTCAACTCCTGCGAGGACTTCAGATGACCATCCCCTGTGAAGAGTCGACTCAACTCCTGGAGGACTCCAGATGACCATCACCTGTGAAGAGTCGACTCAACTCCTGGAGGACTTCATATGACCATCACCTGTGAAGAGTCGACTCAACTCCTGCGAGGACTTCAGATGACCATCCCCTGTGAAGAGTCGACTCAACTCCTGGAGGACTCCAGATGACCATCACCTGTGAAGAGTCGACTCAACTCCTGGAGGACTTCATATGATCATCACCTGTGAAGAGTCGACTCAACTCCTGGAGGACTTCAGATGACCATCACCTGTGAAGAGTCGACTCAACTCCTGGAGGACTTCATATGACCGTCACCTGTGAAGAGTCGACTCAACTCCTGGAGGACTCCAGATGACCATCACCTGTGAAGAGTCGACTCAACTCCTGGAGGACTTCATATGACCGTCACCTGTGAAGAGATGACTCAACTCCTGTGAGGACTTCAGATGACCATCACCTGTGAAGAGTCGACTCAACTCCTGGAGGACTTCATATGACCGTCACCTGTGAAGAGATGACTCCAACTTCTGGAGGACTTCATATGACCATCACCTGTGAAGAGTCGACTCAACTCCTGGAGGACTTCAGATGACCATCACCTGTGAAGAGTCGACTCAACTTCTGGAGGACTTCAGATGACCATCACCTGTGAAGAGTCGACTCAACTCCTGGAGGACTTCAGATGACCATCACCTGTGAAGAGTCGACTCAACTCCTGGAGGACTTCAGATGACCAACATCTGTGAAAAGACGACTCCAACTCCTGCGAGGACTTCAGATGACCATCCCCTGTGAAGAGTCGACTCAACTCCTGGAGGACTTCAGATGACCATCACCATGTAAGAGAAGACTCAACTCCTGGAGGACTTCAGGTGACCATCATCTGTGAAGAGTCGATTCCAACTCCTGCGAGGACTCCAGATGACCATCACCTGTGAAGAGTTGACTCAACTCCTGGAGGACTTCAGATGACCATCACCTGTGAAGAGTCGACTCAACTCCTGGAGGACTTCAGATGACCATCACCTGTGAAGAGTCGACTCAACTCCTGGAGGACTTCAGATGACATCACCTGTGAAGAGTCGACTCAACTCCTGGAGGACTTCAGATGACCAACATCTGTGAAAAGACGACTCCAACTCCTGCGAGGACTTCATATGACCATCACCTGTGAAGAGTCGACTCAACTCCTGCGAGGACTCCAGATGACCATCATCTGTGGAGAGGCGACTCAACTCCTGCGAGGACTCCAGATGATCATCACCTGTGAAGAGTCGACTCAACTCCTGGAGGACTTCAGATGACCAACATCTGTGAAAAGACGACTCCAACTCCTGGAGGACTTCATATGACCATCACCTGTGAAGAGTCGACTCAACTCCTGCGAGGACTCCAGATGACCATCATCTGTGGAGAGGCGACTCAACTCCTGCGAGGACTCCAGATGATCATCACCTGTGAAGAGTCGACTCAACTCCTGGAGGACTTCAGATGACCAACATCTGTGAAAAGACGACTCCAACTCCTGGAGGACTTCATATGACCATCACCTGTGAAGAGTCGACTCAACTCCTGCGAGGACTCCAGATGACCATCATCTGTGAAGAGTCGACTCAACTCCTGCAGGACTCCAGATGACCAACATCTGTGAAAAGTCGACTCAACTCCTGCAGGACTCCAGATGACCATCACCTGTGAAGAGACAACTCCAACTCCTGCAGGACTACAGATGACCATCACCTGTGAAGAGACAACTCCAACTCCTGCAGGACTACAGATGACCATCACCTGTGAAGAGACAACTCCAACTCCTGCAGGACTACAGATGACCATCACCTGTGAAGAGACAACTCCAACTCCTGCAGGACTACAGATGACCATCACCTGTGAAGAGACAACTCCAACTCCTGCAGGACTACAGATGACCATCACCTGTGAAGAGACAACTCCAACTCCTGCAGGACTACAGATGACCATCACCTGTGAAGAGTCGACTCAACTCCTGCGAGGACTCTAGATGACCATCATCTGTGGAGAGGCGACTCAACTCCTGCGAGGACTCCAGATGACCATCACCTGTGAAGAGTCGACTCAACTCCTGGAGGACTCCAGATGACCATCACCTGTGAAGAGTCGACTCAACTCCTGCGAGGACTCCAGATGACCATCACCTGTGAAGAGTGGACTCAACTCCTGAGGACTCCAGATGACCATCACCTGTGAAGAGTCGACTCAACTCCTGGAGGACTCCAGATGACCATCACCTGTGAAGAGTGGACTCAACTCCTGGAGGACTCCAGATGACCATCACCTGTGAAGAGTGGACTCAACTCCTGGAGGACTCCAGATGACCATCACCTGTGAAGAGTCGACTCAACTCCTGGAGGACTCCAGATGACCATCACCTGTGAAGAGTCGACTCAACTCCTGGAGGACTTCAGATGACCCTCACCTTTGAAGAGTCGACTCAACTCCTGGAGGACTTCAGATGACCATCACCTGTGAAGAGTCGACTCAACTCCTGGAGGACTTCAGATGACCCTCACCTTTGAAGAGATGACTCCAACTTCTGCAGGACTTCAGATGACCATCACCTGTGAAGAGTCGACTCAACTCCTGGAGGACTTCAGATGACCATCACCTGTGTAGAGTGGACTCAACTCCTGGAGGACTTCAGATGACCAACATCTGTGAAAAGTCGACTCAACTCCTGGAGGACTTCAGATGACCATCACCTGTGTAGAGTGGACTCAACTCCTGGAGGACTTCAGATGACCAACATCTGTGAAAAGTCGACTCAACTCCTGGAGGACTTCAGATGACCATCACCTGTGAAGAGATGACTCCAACTTCTGCAGGACTTCAGATGACCATCACCTGTGAAGAGATGACTCCAACTCCTGGAGGACTTCAGATGACCATCACCTGTGAAGAGTCGACTCAACTCCTGCAGGACTTCAGATGACCATCACCTGTGAAGAGTCGACTCAACTCCTGGAGGACTTCAGATGACCATCACCTGTGAAGAGTCGACTCAACTCCTGGAGGACTTCAGATGACCATCCCCTGTGAAGAGTCGACTCAACTCCTGCAGGACTTCAGATGACCATCACCTAATGAGATTCGACTTCGCCAGTCAGAGATCACCAAAATTAAAGGGATAGTTCACACAAAAATGAAAATTCTGTCATTTGCTCTCCCTCATGATGTTCCAAACCTGTATGGGTTTCTTTGTTCTGCTGAACACAAAAGCAGATATTTGAAGAATGTTTGTAACAAAGCCGATAGAGCAACCATTGACTACCATAGTATTTTTTCTCTGCTATGGCAGTCTATGGTTGCTCTTTCTGCTTGGTTTAAACTTGATCTTAGCGCTGCATTCGATACTATCGACCACAACATTCTTTTGAATAGGCAAGGCAAGGCAAGTTTATTTATATAGCACATTTCATACACAATGGCAATTCAAAGTGCTTTACTAGAAAATGAACTTAAAACAGTGATAAGAAATAAGAATACCATGTGTCAGAATTAAAAATAAAAACAGGATAATTAAAACAGTTGTAAATAGAATTTTTAAAATAAGAAGAAATAGAAATATACAGTTGTAAAGATAATTAAAAATAATAAAATTATTACAGTATATATGGATAAAAAATAATAAAGATGATGCATAGATTAGATTAGGTGCAATCAGTGGGACGTACAGTGGCACAGTGCTCATTCAGTAAAGGCACAGCTGGACAGATGTGTTTTGAGTCTGGATGTACAGTGGCACAGTGCTCATTCAGTAAAGGCACAGCTGGACAGATGTGTTTTGAGTCTGGACGTACAGTGGCACAGTGCTCATTCAGTAAAGGCACAGCTGGACAGATGTGTTTTGAGTCTGGACGTACAGTGACACAGTGCTCATTCAGTAAAGGCACAGCTGGACAGATGTGTTTTGAGTCTGGACGTACAGTGGCACAGTGCTCATTCAGTAAAGGCACAGCTGGACAGATGTGTTTTGAGTCTGGACGTACAGTGGCACAGTGCTCATTCAGTAAAGGCACAGCTGGACAGATGTGTTTTGAGTCTGGACGTACAGTGGCACAGTGCTCATTCAGTAAAGGCACAGCTGGACAGATGTGTTTTGAGTCTGGACGTACAGTGGCACAGTGCTCATTCAGTAAAGGCACAGCTGGACAGATGTGTTTTGAGTCTGGACGTACAGTGGCACAGTGCTCATTCAGTAAAGGCACAGCTGGACAGATGTGCTTTGAGTCTAGATTTGAATGTGGCTACTGTTGGAGCACATCTGATCTCTTCTGGAAGCTGGTTCCAGCTGAGGCTGGCACAATAGCTGAACGCAGACTCTCCTTGCTTTGAGTGAACTCTTGGTATTTCTAGCTGACTTGATCCTGATGATCTGAGTGATCTGATGGGTTTGTATTTAATCAGCATATCTGCAATGTATTGAGGTCCTAGGCTATTAAGTGATTTATAAACAAGTAATAATACTTTAAAATTGATCCTAGATGTAACTGGAAGCCAGTGTAAAGACCTGAGGACTGGCGTGATATGGTCATATGTTCTGGTTCTGCTCAGCGTTCTGTATGAGCTGCAGCTGTCTAATGGTCTTTTTGGGAAGGCCGGTGAGAAGACCATTACAATAGTCCACCCTGCTGGTGATGAAAGCATGAACGAGTTTCTCTAAGTCTTGCCTGGAAACAAAGCATCTGATTCTTGATATATTTTTCAGATGATAGTAAGCTGATTTAGTTATTGCTTTGAAACTGAAACTCAGGTCTGACTCTAAAATCACACCAAGATTCCTGACTTGATTTTTGTTATAAGACCTTTAGCCTCAAGAAATGTGTTCATCTTGAGAGTTTTATCTTTGTTTCCAAATGTAATGATTTCAGTTTTGTTTTTGTTTAACTGAAGATAGTTTTGGCTCATCCAACTGTTAACTTCATCAATGCATTTGCACAGGGAGTCAATGGGGCTATAGTCATTAGGTGATAGTGATCAGTAGATCTGGGTGTCGTCAGCATAGCTGTGGTCAGACATTTGGTTCTCTCTCATAATTTGGCTCAGTGACAGCATATAATTGACTTGAAAATTATGCTGGCATTAGTGCAAATGCATTGGCATGATTTAAATCATATTTATCTGACCTTTTATTAGTTTGTAGCAGTAAATGAAGACATGTCACAGCGATCTCAAGTTCAGTATGGAGTACCGCAGGGCTCAGTGCTAGGACCCTTGCTCTTCACCCTGTACATGCTACCACTGGGAGATATCATTAGGAAGCATGGCTACCACTGGGAGATATCATTAGGAAGCATGGCTACCACTGGGAGATATCATTAGGAAGCATGGCTACCACTGGGAGATATCATTAGGAAGCATGGCTACCACTGGGAGATATCATTAGGAAGCATGGCTACCACTGGGAGATATCATTAGGAAGCATGGCTACCACTGGGAGATATCATTAGGAAGCATGGCTACCACTGGGAGATATCATTAGGAAGCATGGGTACCACTGGGAGATATCATTAGGAAGCATGGTACCACTGGGAGATATCATTAGGAAGCATGGGTACCACTGGGAGATATCATTAGGAAGCATGGCTACCACTGGGAGATATCATTAGGAAGCATGGCTACCACTGGGAGATATCATTAGAAAGCATGGGTACCACTGGGAGATATCATTAGGAAGCATGGCTACCACTGGGAGATATCATTAGGAAGCATGGCTACCACTGGGAGATATCATTATGAAGCATGGCTACCACTGGGAGATATCATTATGAAGCATGGCTACCACTGGGAGATTTCATTAGGAAGCATGGCTACCACTGGGAGATATTATTAGGAAGCATGGCTACCACTGGGAGATATCATTAGGAAGCATGGCTACCACTGGGAGATATCATTAGGAAGCATGGCTACCACTGGGAGATATCATTAGGAAGCATGGCTACCACTGGGAGATATCATTAGGAAGCATGGCTACCACTGGGAGATATCATTAGGAAGCATGGGTACCACTGGGAGATATCATTAGGAAGCATGGCTACCACTGGGAGATATCATTAGGAAGCATCGCTACCACTGGGAGATATCATTAGGAAGCATGGCTACCACTGGGAGATATCATTAGGAAGCATGGCTACCACTGGGAGATATCATTAGGAAGCATGGGTACCACTGGGAGATATCATTAGGAAGCATGGCTACCACTGGGAGATATCATTAGGAAGCATGGGTACCACTGGGAGATATCATTAGGAAGCATGGGTACCACTGGGAGATATCATTAGGAAGCATGGCTACCACTGGGAGATATCATTAGGAAGCATGGGTACCACTGGGAGATATCATTAGGAAGCATGGCTACCACTGGGAGATATCATTAGAAAGCATGGGTACCACTGGGAGATATCATTAGGAAGCATGGCTACCACTGGGAGATATCATTAGGAAGCATGGCTACCACTGGGAGATATCATTATGAAGCATGGCTACCACTGGGAGATATCATTATGAAGCATGGCTACCACTGGGAGATATCATTAGGAAGCATGGCTACCACTGGGAGATATCATTAGGAAGCATGGCTACCACTGGGAGATATCATTAGGAAGCATGGCTACCACTGGGAGATATCATTAGGAAGCATGGCTACCACTGGGAGATATCATTAGGAAGCATGGCTACCACTGGGAGATATCATTAGGAAGCATGGCTACCACTGGGAGATATCATTAGGAAGCATGGCTACCACTGGGAGATATCATTAGGAAGCATGGCTACCACTGGGAGATATCATTATGAAGCATGGCTACCACTGGGAGATATCATTATGAAGCATGGCTACCACTGGGAGATTTCATTAGAAACCATGGCTACCACTGGGAGATATTATTAGGAAGCATGGCTACCACTGGGAGATATCATTAGGAAGCATGGCTACCACTGGGAGATATCATTAGGAAGCATGGCTACCACTGGGAGATATCATTAGGAAGCATGGCTACCACTGGGAGATATCATTAGGAAGCATGGCTACCACTGGGAGATATCATTAGGAAGCATGGGTACCACTGGGAGATATCATTAGGAAGCATGGCTACCACTGGGAGATATCATTAGGAAGCATGGCTACCGCTGGGAGATATCATTAGGAAGCATGGCTACCGCTGGGAGATATCATTAGGAAGCATGGCTACCACTGGGAGATATCATCAGGAAGCATGGCTACCACTGGGAGATATCATTAGAAAGCATGGGTACCACTGGGAGATATCATTAGGAAGCATGGCTACCACTGGGAGATATCATTAGGAAGCATGGCTACCACTGGGAGATATCATTAGGAAGCATGGCTACCACTGGGAGATATCATTAGGAAGCATGGCTACCACTGGGAGATATCATTAGGAAGCATGGCTACCACTGGGAGATATCATTAGAAAGCATGGCTACCAATGGGAGATATCATTAGGAAGCATGGATACCACTGGGAGATATCATTAGGAAGCATGGCTACCACTGGGAGATATCATTAGGAAGCATGACGTTAGTTTTCATTGTTATGCTGATGATACTCAGCTCTATATTTCTTCACACCCTGAAGAAACTGACCAATTCACAAGATAACGGAATGTATAGATGATAAAACATTGGATGACTAGTAATTTCCTGCAACTTAATTCTAAAAAAAAATTGTTTTAATTATTGGACAAACTCGATGGCTGCTCTGTCAAGTCCTCGTCGTCAGTGAGGAACCTGGGTGTGCTCTTTGATACCAATCTCGTTGAAAGCAATGTTTCTAGCATCTGTAAAACTGCATTCTACCATCTTAAAAATATATCTAAATTACGGCACATGCTTTCAATGCAGAATGTTGAACAGTTAGTTCATGCGTTCATGAGCTCAAGGCTAGATTATTGTGATGCTCTACTGGGTGGTTGCCCTGCTCGCTTAATAAACAAACTCCAGCTGGTCCAAAACGCAGCAGCTCGAGTTCTTACTAGAACCAGGAAGTATGAACACATTACACACAGACACAGACACACACACACACACACACACACACACACACACACACACACACACACACACACTAGTGTTCTGCAGAGACACACACACACACACACACACACACTCTAGTGTTCTGCAGAGACACACACACACACACACACACACACACAAGTGTCTGTAGTGTGCGTGGGTTAGTGTGTGTATTGTTCACTTCTGTAGTGTGTGTGTGTGTGTGTGTGTGTTAGTGTGCCAGTGTATTGTTCACTTCTGTAGTGTGCGTGTGTGTGTGTGTTGTTCACTTCTGTAGTGTTTGTTAGTGTGCGTGTTCATCTCTGTAGTGTGTGTGTGTGTGTGTGTTCATCTCTGTAGTGTGTGTGTGTGTGTGTAGTGTTCATCTCTGTAGTGTGTGTGTGTTCATCTCTGTAGTGTGTGTGTGTGTTCATCTCTGTAGTGTGTGTGTGTGTTCATCTCTGTGGTGTGTGTGTGTGTGTTCATCTCTGTAGTGTGTGTATGTTAGTGTGTGTGTGTGTTAGTGTGTGGCATGTTTTTGTGAAATATCAGGACACAAATGTGTATAATGACATGGGTATGACACAGGTATTACAAAAAGAGGGTGAAATATGAGGACGTTCCCCATGTCCTCACTTTTCAAAATGCTTATAAATCACACAGGATGAGGTTTTTATCACAGAAAGTAAACTGTGCAGTCTCCTGTGATGGGTAGTGTGTGTGTGTGTGAGAGTGAGTGTGTGTGATGGGTAGGTTTAGGGGCAGTGTGTGTGTGTGTGTGTGTGTGTGTGTGTGTGTGTGTGTGTGATGGGTAGGTTTAGGGGCAGGGGCAGTGTAGGGGATAGGTTTGTACAGTATAAAATGCATTACGCCTATGGAATGTCCCACATTTCACAAAAACAAACATGTGCGTGTGTGTGTGTGTGTGTGTGTGTGTGTGTGATGGGTAGGTTTAGGGGCAGGGGCAGTGTGTGTGTGTGTGATGGGTAGGTTTAGGGGCAGTGTGTGTGATGGGTAGGTTTAGGGGCAGTGTAGGGGGATAGAAAATACGGTTTGTACAGTATAAAATGCATTACGCCTATGGAATGTCCCCACATTTCACAAAACCAAACATGTGCGTGTGTGTGCGTGTGTGTGTGTGTGTGTGTGTGTGTGTAAGTCTCGCTCGTGCCCCTAGAGGGCTCGTCTGTCTCTCTCTGTCAGTGAGTTTGTGTGTGTGTCGGTTCTTCGGTTCTGTATGTGAGTTCGGGGTTCGATCATCATCATGTCCTCCGCGGGATCATGCGGACCGGCACCGGGACCAAATCACGGCGGTTCTGTTCCCGCGCACGGCACGACAAACCCGCGAAAGTTCAGCGAGAAGATCGCGCTTCACACGCAGAGACAGGCGGAGGAGACGGCGGCGTTCCAGCAGGTCATGATGGACCTCACCTCCACACGGGTAACGGACACACACACACACACACGTCAACGGCTCGCGGTTCCGAGTTTCCCGCTGAAACGCGTCGAATCCGTGTTTTACTCTCGTCTCGTGAGCGCGCTCGGCGGCTGGTGGAGCGCGCGCGAGCAGGTAGTAGCGCTCCGGCTAACGGAAGCTAACGACAATAACGCTGTTATCGTGAAAACGGAGTAAAGGAAACACGTCGAAGAGAGTTTGATTAAATGGCAGGTGTTGCTAGAGCCACGTTGGCGGTAAACGACAGTTAAATCGCGTTAAATGCGCGCGTGAGTTTGAGTTTTCTCTCAGACAGGAAGCGGTTAGCAGCAGATTAGCATGAGCTCTCTCACAAACACACACACACAGATAAAATGATCAATCTCAGTGTATTCGTCTAAAGCTGATGTTTGAGTCACTCAGAATGTACCATGGTGTTTTTGAGATAAATGTGTGTGTGTGTGTGTGTGTGTGAGATGTCAAACTGAAAACTAATGTCAGACAGTGTTGCCAGATTGGGTGACCATTTCCAGCCCAAAATAATGTGTAATAACTGTATTGCCATGCCAATCACGGTTAAGTGCCATCTTATCTTTTTAAAACATAATGTTGAGGAAGAAAATCAGTTTCCCAGGAAAACGGATCAAAACAGGGCAAATTCATTAAAGATAATTTGCAAATATGACTACAATATGACCAGGTGGAAACTGTGAAACCGGCAATCCCTCGAGAAAACACGGCATCATTAGCAGAGGCCAGACACTACAGGTGGATAGGGAAGATATCCCTGTGAAACACAAGGAAAAAAGTTTTGCTTTAATATGCAAATATTAAATATAGGTTCATTTGCATACATTTCCAAAATCAAAATGTGTAAATTGGACCAGTAGCCTGTACCATGACGGGAGTTTAACAAACTCAGGGTTAAAGGATTAGTTTTGACACGTTAATGCACACATGTTAATGCGCACGTGTTAATTCACACGTTAATACACATGTAAATGAGCACACGTTAATACACACGTTAATGCGCTGCGTTAATGCACAAGCGTTAATGCGCGTGTGTTAATTCTGCGTTAATACACACGTTAATGCGCATGCGTTAATTCACACGTTAATGCACACACGTTAATGCGCACGCGTTAATTCACACGTTAATGCGCACAAGTTAATACACACGTTAATGCGCTGCGTTAATGCGCTGCGTTAATTCACACGTTAATGCGCACGCGTTAATGCACACGTTAATGCACACACGTTAATGCACACACGTTAATGCGCACGTTAATGCACACACGTTAATGCGCACGTGTTAATTCACACGTTAATGCACACGTTAATACACACGTTAATGCGCACACGTTAATACACACGTTAATGCGCTGCGTTAATGCGCACGCGTGTTAATTCACGTTAATACATACGTAAATGCACACACGTTAATGCGCGCGCGTTAATTCTGCGTTAATGCACACGTTAATGCACACACGTTAATGCGCTGCGTTAATACACGCGTTAATGCGCTGCGTTAATACGCGTTAATGCACTGCGTTAATGCGCGCGTTTTAATTCACACGTTAATGCACACGCGTTAATACACGAGTTAATACACACGTTAATGCGCACGCGTTAATTCACACGTTAATGCACACACGTTAATGCACACGTTAATGCGCTGCGTTAATGCACACGTTAATGCGCACATTTTAATTCACACGTTAATGCACACACGTTAATGCGCACGCGTTAATTCACACGTTAATGCACACACGTTAATGCACACACGTTAATCGCACGTTTTAATTCACTGCGTTAATGCCAACACATTAATACACACGCGTTAATGCGCACGCGTTAATGCACACGCGTTAATGCGCGCGTGTTAATTCACGCGTTAATGCGCACGTGTTAATTCACACGTTAATGCACACACGTTAATGCGCACGTGTTAATTCACACGTTAATGCGCACACGTTAATTCACACGTTAATGCGCACACGTTAATACACACGTTAATGCGCACACGTTAATACACACGTTAATGTGCACACATTAATACACACGTTAATGCACACACGCGTTAATACACGCGTTAATGCGCTGCGTTAATGCGCACGTTAATGCGCACACGTTAATACACACGTTAATGCGCACACGTTAATACGTTAATGCGCACACGTTAATTCACACGTTAATGCGGACGTTAAAACACGTTAATGTGCACACATTGTCGCGTTAATACACACGCGTTAATGTGCAGCGTTAATTCACATGTTAATGCGCTGCGTTAATACACGCGTTAATGTGCGCGTTAATCGCACGATTAATTCACATGTTAATGCGCTGCGTTAATACACACGTTAATGCGCACACGTTAATACGCACATTAATTCACACATTAGTGCGCTGCGTTAATTCACTGCGTTAATACACACGTTAATGTGCACACGTTAATTCACACGTTAATGCGACGTTAATACACGTTAATGTACGCGCATTAATCGCGCATTAATTCACAAGTTAGTGCGCTGCGTTAATGCACACGCGCGTTAATTCACATGTTAATGCACACATTAACGCTTATTCTGCGTTAATGCACACGTTAATGCACACGCTTATACACACACGTTAATGCACACATTAACACACGCTTATACACACACGTTAATGCACACATTAACACGCTTATACACACGTTAATGCACACGTTAATACACGCTTATACACACGTTAATGCACACATTAACACGCTTATACACACACGTTAATACACGTTAATGCACACGCTTATACACACGCGTTAATGCGCTTATACACGCGTTAATGCACACGTTAATACACACGCGTTAATCGCGCGTTAATACGCTGCGTTAATGCACACGTGCTGCGGCTTATACCTGCGTTAATGCACGTGCTGCGCTTATACCTGCGTTAATGCACGTTAACTGCGCTTATACACGTTAATGCACGCGCTTATACACACACACCGTTAATGCACACATTTGCGCTTATACGCGTTAATGCACACGTGCTGCGCTTATACACACATGTTAATGCACACGTTAATAGTGTTGTCAAAAATATCAATATTTCGATATGTATCGATACTGAAATATCTGAAACGATACGATACTCAGTTTCTACAGTATCGATACCAGCTGCGCTCTCCTCTCCGACCGACAGCGAGTTGACACGCACCCGCATATTCTCATTCAGCCCGGTTAACCCTCTGAACACGGTGAACGCGTGTTCTGCTGGATTTTTCCTCATGACAGCGTGTTAGTGTGTGATCGGTATGAACACAAAGACAAACGATCACTCACTGCTCTTAACTGATCAACTTTAATGGTTTCATCTGTAGGCTGTAAAGCGCGGTATGGGAAGTGCTTTCGCTGCGGACTTTGACCTGAAGCGCGCGCACAGCACATGCCTTTCACTGAGACAGCATGCGATCGCGATTCAGTTCAAGGATTACTGGGTTTGAATTAGTGTTGGGCGATATGCCTAATTTTCCAATCGCCATATCGTCAGCCTGTGAGATCGCGATACACGATCTTATCGCGTTGTGGCGGAGCAATTAGTTTACTTATTTGCTAATTAATTTAATAATTAATCAACTTATTTATTTACTTGTCTGCATATTTTACTTTATTATAATTTACTATTTATAAATTTAATGTAGGCTACATTTACATTACTTTTTATCTTGGGAAATGACACAGTTGGCAGTTTTTTGGATTTAAACCAGATGAGAAATGAGAGCCCAAGGACATAACGCAAGCAATCTGCAAAGTTTGCATGAAGCGTTGTGTCTGTAAAAGAGTCTCAACGACAAACTTGTTCGTACATTTGCGAACTCGATCACCACCCGCCGAGGCTGCTAAACTAGGACCAAAGAAGCTGCTGCAGTAGGCCTAACGGTCAGCAAAGTACCGACTCAGCAATCCATCGTCTGAGCTTTTGCGAAAAGCACCAAGCGAAACAGTTAAAGATGGGCCCGATGCACGGCAGCTGTTTCATCTTCTCTAAGGTCCTGTACCTACGTACGCAATTTTCCACTCACATATAGGAATAAATACATAACTAATATCGCGAAGGAGATGGTTTCCTATCATACCGTTGAAAAGGAAAGTTTTAAAGAACTACTTCAGACATTTGACAAACAGTACGAGTTGCCGGGCCGCACGTAGGCTACTTTGCTAAAACTGCTATCCCTGATCTGTACAATAAAACATTGCTAAAAAATACCTGTGCATTACCGCAACCAGCACTCCATCGAACGTGTTCAGTGCAGCGGGCAACATAGCAACTCCCCACCGCAACCTTCTCAAACCTGAGAGAATAAACCAGCTGGTTTTCTTATCAAAAAATCTGTAGGCATGGATCGATGCCTGAATTGCATAACACTAACACTAATTGTTGTCTTAATTGTTTCTGGTCTTGTTTTAGCAATACGTTTATTTGAGTAGCCTACATTTGAGATGATTTAATTGTTTTGCCGTTTCGTTTTAGTTCTTTCATTGTGTTTTTTATTTATTAAAACCTATAGGCTTTAATACATTTATTCAATTTATTAAAGCCTATAGGCTTTAATGAAACAAAAAATATTGCACATAGGCCGTTAAAATAAGATTTTTTGTTAAAGTGCAGTGATGAAATATATTTTGTTATTTATTATTTTTAGGCTACCGTCAAACTGGTGTCGCAGCCTGTCTATTTTAATGTAGGCTACTATTATTTCTGTAGCCCTATACAGCGGCAAGGGCTAAAACAAATATTTTTACTATAAAAATACATTGTCTGCTGACATTTAAGTATCACTGCGTTAACAAAAATCTTATTTTAACGGCCTATGTGCAATATTTTTGTTCATTGTTGTTCAGTTCCTAAGTCGTTTAAAAATAAAGCTGCTTTGAACTGATTGTTCTGTTCGGATCTATATAGCCTATAATTATAATAAAGCAGTTTGTTATTGTATTATTATAAGTATAAAATACATTTACATTTATGGAAAAAATGCTTTAGCCTGATGATGATGCCGTTTTCGCCATGATGGCTCATGTGAATTTGTGAATGTAGGGCTAGATTGTTCACCTTGCAATTAAATCCTGAAACTACACATAGTTTTGTAATCTTTAAAAAATTTTTTCACTGAAGAGTAACTCCTTTTGAATTTTAAAGCGTAGTTTGTTGCACTCGCAATATGCGGCACATAGCCTGCGAGTGCAACACCACGCGCTTTGATGGTTTAATAAGGCTAGCAGAATAAGTGCAATTAATGTACTGATGATAATAATAATAACTATGATTATATTTTTATTTAATAATGAAAAATATTTTTTTTAAATTACATTCATGGGGAACGAGCCAAATATCGTCTTGAAATCGCCAACCGCTTCAGCTTTCGGCGATCTCTCTGCCTATCGTCGATACGATACTATCGTCTATCGGAACAACCTAGTTTGAATGATCAAATAATTGCACGATGAGTCTGGCGGTATTCAGGTAAACACAGTCGGGTATGTCTTTACGGATGAACGAATACAGAGTTGAGTAGGAAATCGGAGGTGTTCCAATTAATTGGGTCCGTGCATCTCTTAAAGGGCCGGACCTAATATTCGTTGTGATTAATGTTAATCAAACAACAAACTAAAAATAGAAAATCACCACATAATTGACTGAATAACTTAAATATATACAAGGAATCTGTGTACAATTAATTTATAGAGTTAAGCTTTTTATTATTATTTAATTTCTATCTTGAATGGTACTGTTAAATAGACTGTAGCTGAAAAATAAAGCACTGTTTGTATTTTTGATTCTTTTTTTTTAAACAAAGATAAAATTAAAAATAAATATCTATATTGTAATTATAAAATTACATTAAAAAATATTAAATTACTTATATTATGAAATAAGATTTTGTTCATCCCAACCTGTTGAGAATAGTGAAAGATTAGTGAATGACAACATGACTGATAATGTGATGTTTGTAAACATCTCTGTAAGGATGTTAAAGCTGGCATGTCATTATTATTGCAATAAGACGAGGGAATGGTCAAAGAGCGGGGAAGGAACATGCTGGCAAAGTGAGTTTATGTTTTAGTTTTTTTTGTTACATATTTAAAACAATGTATAGTAAGTTCTGACAGATTATTCAATTACTTTTACTGTTTGTTTGTTTTTTTGCCGTAGTATCCATTTAGTATCGGTATCGAAGTCATAATTTTGGTATCGTGACAACACTACACGTTAATGCGCACGTTGATACACACACGTTAATGCACACATTAACACGCTTATACCTGCGTTAATGCGCGTTGATACACACGCGTTAATGCACGTGCTGCGCTTATACACTGCGTTAATGCACGTTAATGCGCGCGTTGATACACACATTAATGCACGTGCTGCGCTTATACACGCGTTAATGCACGCGTTAATGCGCACGCGTTGATACACACGCGTTAATGCACACATTAACACGTTAATGCGCACGCGTTGATACACACGCGTTAATGCACATTAACACGCTTATACACGCGTTAATGCACACGTTAATGCGCGTTGATACACACGCGTTAATGCACACGTGCTGCGCTTATACACGTTAATGCACGCTTATACACACGTTAATGCACACATTAACGCTTATACCGCGTTAATGCACCACGTTAATGCGCATGTTGATACACACGCGTTAATGCACACGTGCTGCGCGCTTATACCTGCGTTAATGCACACGTTAATGCGCGCGTTGATACACACGCGTTAATGCACATTAACACGCTTATACACGCGTTAATGCACGCGTTAATGCGCGTTGATACACACGCGTTAATGCACACGTGCTGCGCTTATACACGCGTTAATGCACGCGTTGCGCGTTGATACACGCGTTAATGCACACGTGCTGCGCGCTTATACACGCGTTAATGCACGCGTTAATGTGCGTTGATACACACCGTTAATGCACGCTGCTTATACACACGTTAATGCACGCGTTGATACACACGTTAATACACACACGTACACACACGCACGCACGTTAATGCACGCGATGTTGATACACACGTTAATGCACACATTAACACGCTTATACACACGTTAATGCACACGTTAATGCACACGCTTATACACACACGTTAATGCACACGTGCTGCGCTTATACACATGTTAATGCACCGTTAATCGCGTATGTTGATACACACCGTTAATGCACACATTAACACGCTTATACACACGGTAATGCACACGCTTATACACACACGTTAATGCACACATTAACACGCTTATACACACGCGTTAATGCACACATTAACACGCTTATACACACGTTAATGCACACATTAACACGCTTATACACACGTTAATGCACACGTTAATGCGCACGTTGATACACACACGTTAATGCACACATTAACACGCTTATACACACGTTAATGCACACGTTAATACACACGCTTATAAACACACGTTAATGCACACATTAACACGCTTATACACACATTAATGCACACGCTTATACACACACGTTAATGCACACATTAATACACACGCTTATACACACACGTTAATGCACACACGTTAATACACACGCTTATACACACACGTTAATGCACACACGTTAATACACACGCTTATACACACACGCTTATAAACTGTTTTTACTGTTTGTTTGTTTTTGCCGTAGTATCCATTTAGTATCGGTATCGAAGTCATAATTTTGTTATCGTGAAAACACTACACTGCGTTAATGCGCACGTTGATACACACACGTTAATGCACACATTAACACGCTTATACCTGCGTTAATGCACACGCGTTAATGCGCGTTGATACACCTGCGTTAATGCACGTGCTGCGCTTATACCTGCGTTAATGCACACGATAATGCACGCGCTTATACACACACATTAATGCACGTGCTGCGCTTATACACGTTAATGCACCGTTAATGCGCGTTGATACACACGCGTTAATGCACGTGCTGCGCTTATACACGCGGTAATGCTGCGCTTATACACACCGTTAATGCACACGTGCTGCGCTTATACCTGCGTTAATGCACACATTAACGCGCTTATACCTGCGTTAATGTAATGCACGTTAACGCTTATACACATGTTAATGCACATCGTTAATCGCCATGTTAATGCACGTTAATCGCGCGTTGATACACACCGTTAATGCACACATTAACACGCTTATACACACGTTAATGCACACATTAACACGCTTATACACACGTTAATGCACACGTTAACACGCTTATACACACGTTAATGCACACGCGTTAATACACGCTTATAAACACCGTTAATGCACACGTGCTGCGCTTATACACATGTTAATGCACGCTTATACACACACGTTAATGCACACATTAATACACGCTTATACACACTGCGCTTATACACACGTTAATGCACACATTAATACACACGCTTATACACACACGCTTATACACACACGTTAATGCACACATTAACACGCTTATACACACGCTTATACACACGTTAATGCACACATTAATACACACGCTTATACACACAGCTTATACACACCGTTAATGCACACATTAATACACACGCTTATACACACACGCTTATACACACACGTTAATGCACACATTAATACACACGCTTATACACACACGCTTATACACACACGTTAATGCACACATTAATACACACGCTTATACACACACGTTAATGCACACACGTTAATGCACACATTAATACACGTTAATACACACCGCGTTAATGCACATGTTAATACACGCGCTTATACACACGTTAATGCTGCGTTAATACACACGTTTATACACACACGTTAATGCACACGTTAATACACACACGTTAATACACGCTTATACACACGTTAATGCACACGTTAATACACGCTTATACACACACGTTAATGCACACTCGTTAATGCACACATTAATACACACGCTTAAACACACACGTTAATGCACACTCGTTAATGCACACACGTTAATGCACATGTTAATACACGCTTATACACACACGTTAATGCACACGTTAATACACACGTTAATGCACGTTAATACACACGTTAATACACACGCTTATACGCTGCGTTAATACACACGCTTATACACACACGTTAATACACACGTTAATACACACGCTTATACACACACGCTTATACACACGTTAATACACACACGTTAATACACACACGTTAATACACACGCTTATACACACACGTTAATACACACGTTAATACACACGCTTATACACACACGTTAATGCACACGTTAATACACACGCTTATACACACACGTTAATACACACGCTTATACACACACGTTAATGCACACGTTAATACACACGCTTATACACACACGTTAATACACACGCATATACACACGTTAATGCACACGTTAATACACACGCTTATACACACACGTTAATACACACGCTTATACACACACGTTAATACACACGCTTATACACACACGTTAATACACACGCTTAAACACACTCGTTAATGCACACATTAATACACACGCTTAAACACACACGTTAATGCACACTCGTTAATACACACGCTTATACACACGCGTTAATACACGCTAAACACACACGTTAATACACACGCTTATACACACGTTAATACACACGCTTAAACACACACGTTAATGCACACGTTAATACACACGCTTATACACACGCTTATACACACACGTTAATGCACATTAACACGCTTGTTATTACACACAATAATGTGTGTGTATTAACGTGTGTGCAAATTCTGTCCACCCGCCTAAACCCATTTTTACCCCCACAATAAAGTTCAAAACTGCCCAATCTGGCAACACTGATGATGTCAGAGCTGGCTTAGCTCTCAGCTGGTCACCTTGACCTTTACCAGCCCTGGTCAGATCAGATGACCTTTACTCTTTCACCTCAGAGATCCATCCTCTAAATAAACGACATTCAGCTAATTTAATAAAACATAATATATATATATCTAACAAGTGTTTGATCTGATGTCTGTTCGGAGCGGCT
>CM040926.1:41933068-41938068 GCA_023029165.1 Gobiocypris rarus | reverse complement strand
GCGCGAATTATGCAAATGAGGCACGTTAACCAATCAGGAGCTTGCTCTAGTAGTGACAACAATGAGGACAGAATCACATAAGGATACCCGGATTGTGTGTCCCAATCTCTCTGGATTCACCCCATGGAGACTACAAGCTAGCTAAAGCCGGCAAATTGAGCTTATTCTGCGTATTTTAAAACAATCAATGTCAGCCATTTCTCAACGAGACGAGCCGCCAGGCAGAAGCCCCTCCCATGAGGCGGATTAGCATCTGTTGTAGTGAATGTCACGCGCGGATGAAGCGAGTAAACTCAAAACGTTCAAGAGTCCAACTTTGCGCGAATAGCGCAATTTATTCGCTGTGAACGCCCCATTAGAGCGGCTCTGGAGCTGAAGTTCATGCGCATGTTCTCATATGAGACGGAAAAGATGGAAACACGCAAGCGTCACATGCGATCACGAATGTCACATGTGTTTAAATAGTCTTTTTGTGGCTTAATATTCACAGACACTCGTCCATATCACGCTTTAAGTGTTCTGACCTGCTTTTATTTATTCATCAAAAATTGGACAAATTCCGTGAAAGTTAAGGCCCTTCCACACTGGACGCGTAACGGAAAAACGAATATTTCGCGCCAAAACCGTTCACATCAGCCGCGGAAAGGTGCTGTTACCCGATGCCAATATGGCACAATATGGTACTTTTATAAAAACAATCCTTTCACACCGTTAAGATAACGTGACAACGTGTTTTATTCACATCAGACACACATTATATAGTGACTGTATAGTTTACTCTATTCTTCTCCAGTTCAGCAGCTTCACTTACTTTCATGTGTTTCGTGAGACGAAGATAAACTTATGTGATGTAAATCCGAGGCGCTGCCCATCGCGCAGTATAGATCAACTAACACACATTCACTCACACATATTTGAACATCAGATTATCAGATGACCTAGTTAGCAAGTTTGTGAATATTCTGAATAAAAAAGAAAAGCGAAATAAATCCAGCGCTGGTGCGGCTGCCGTGTGTCATGTGAGAAGCGTGATGCGTCTCCATGGAAACAATAAACCCATGCGTTCTGAAATATTTAGCCAGAGAATATGGTGATGTTTCTGCAGAATAAAGCTGAAGCTTGAGCTGATTCATAGCAGAGCAAGAATACAGACGACTGCTGTTATTACTGTAACTGTTATAGAGTTAGGCCTGTTGTAGTCGGGTTAGCTGGCTTTAGTTTTACTGTGAATGTGTTAAGTACATTGTGTGTTGTATTTAATTATATATTTAAGTATACCTTAAACTTGTAATAAATTGTTCAATTTAAATAATTAAATAAAAAGCCATTCTTTAATCTCGTCCACCTCATTTTGTGGCTATTTTTTAAAAGTATCGGTTTGGCACGTATCGAATAAAAACCAACCCAACCCTACTTGAGTTAATTCACGTCTGATCCGGTTTGTGTTCGCATAGCTTCACTGACCAGCGTCCGTTAGGGCTCTTAGTCCAAAAGTCTGTATGGTTTTCATGTTTGCAAACTATGAATTATGCGATCTGAAGAGCTTAAAGAGTGCTCGTTGTATCGATGTATCGGCCGCCTGAAACAAGAAGCCAATAAACACACGAATGCGATAGTATATTGTTGATTGGTGCGGTTTACGTTATAAATACTAAGCCGGTGTAGTGATCAGCTGCATATAAAAGGCTATATAAAACATATTTAAACAACATGACTATCCACATTAGTAGGTTACTAAAACAAGGAATGGTTTTGAGTAGGTAACGATACACCAATGCCACGGTTCGTGATTGCTGTGGAGTCCGGGCTCATGGCTGGGCAACAATAATAACACTAGATTCACTTTTAACTTAATAATAACAACATATAATTTGACTTATTAACTTTATATGAATTAACTTTATACGTTGGCTTCATGTTTTCTTTAGAGCAGTTAGCATACCCGATTAAACTAAAATTAAATAAATGCCTCCACTCTAGACTATAAATAATCTAATTCTAACATGTACCATAATGTTTTAAAAAAACAAGCGCATTTATTTCATAAAAATGGATGACATACACAAGTACTTTCCCACTTTAGCCTTATTAACAAACACTTAAATTGTACGAATGTGATTAATACTGATAAACAATATTAAATAGGAGTTTTTTTAAGGCCTGTTGTAGACGGGTTAGCTGGCTTTAGTTTTACTGTGAATGTGTGAAGTACATTGTGTGTTGTATTAAATTATATATTTAAGTACACTTTAAACTTGTAAATAAATTGTTCAATTCAAATAATTAAATAAAAGCCATTCTTTAATCTCGTCCACCTCATTTTGTGGCTCTTTTTCGGTTTGGCTCCGGTATCAGAAAAACCCAAACGATCCCCAACCCTAGTTATGGTAGCCTGTCGTCTACAGCGACTTACTCGCACAGGAGCTGTGATCTCGTGAGAAGTTCGATAGCTGGCAAAGGTTAATGTTGAGTGAAAAGCTACTGACATCAACTGGGAATTTCGTCTCCTTTGTTTCCTGGTATGTGATTGGTTGAAGCCATTTCTGCCGCCGCGAGAGTTAAAAAAAATCGACATTGAAGCGGAAAGAATAAATGTTGTTTTTTCACCACAGCACGTTCGCAAACGGCTGATCAAAAAATACAACCATCGCGCAAATTATTCACACGTCACAATCGCGTCCAGTGTGAAAGTCCTTATACAGAGTTTCTATGCCCGGGCGCTCTACTCGTTCACATCACGAGTGCTTATGATCCGCTGTTGATGAGTTCTTGCAGTGTTTACGTCATGAGATGCATATTCTATCTCCCGCTGTGTGTGTGTGTGCAGAACGAACTCGGATTCGGCGCTCCACACCAGTGTGATGAACCCACCGGCCGGAGACCCGTTCGCTGCTGGACTCTCGCTCTCCGCGCAGGGCAGACGGAGCGGTCAGTGGCTTTGAAACGTGTCACATGTGCCCGTGTGGTTGAGTCGGTTCTGATGAGCTTCTGTTCCTCCTCCTGCAGCGTTCTCGTATCCGGTTCCTCCCATCGAGGAGAGCGGCCCAGATGACGGACGCCTCCTCAAACCCTGGGACTCCAGAAAGGTGTGTGTGTGTGTGTGTGTACTGTATAATGCCTGAATGAAAGCGTAGCTCGTAATAAAATAACAGAATCCAATGCTCAGGGTTTCCTTGGGTCTTAAAATGTCTTAAATTCAGTATCATGTCATTGAATCAGGGCCTTATGATTTCTGTGATGCAGGAAACGTGACAGACATGCAGAACCCATTCATAATGTAATGCAGAATGACAGTCGCTCAGACTCTTAAAGGGCCAGTTCACCCATTAATGAGAATCCCGGGATCATTCCCTCGCCCTAATGTCACTCAAACCCGTCAGACTTTCCTTCCTCATATAAAGCCATGGAGTCTCTTCAGAACATCTGAAATAATCCGCTCGATCCGTACGGATCAGATCTCTTTATGAGCTTTCTGAAGCCTTAGTGGAAGTTGCTTAGCCTGTCAATGGAGGACAGAAATCACTCCATCTCATCCCAGATCTCTTCATTAGTGTTCAGGAAATGAGCGAGAGTCCGGCACATCTGACCATTAAAGCAGAGGCCAAAACAATATCTCTCTCTCACACACACACACACACACACACACACACACACTCTCACTCACACACACACACACACACACACACACATGTTTGTTTTTGTGAAATGTGGGGACATTCCATAGGCGTAATGGTTTTAATACTGTACAAACCGTATTTTCTATCCCCCTACACTGCCCCTAAACCTACCCATCACACACACACACACACACACACACACACACACACACACACACACACACACACACACACACACACTGCCCCTAAACCTACCCATCACACACACACACACACACACTGCCCCTAAACCTACCCATCACACACACACACTGCCCCTAAACCTACCCATCACACACACACACTGCCCCTAAACCTACCCATCACACACACACACTGCCCCTAAACCTACCCATCACACACACACACTGCCCCTAAACCTACCCATCACGCACACACACACTGCCTAAACCTACCCATCACACACACACACACACTGCCCCTAAACCTACCCATCACACACACACACTGCCCCTAAACCTACCCATCACACACACACACACACACACACTGCCCCTAAACCTACCCATCACACACACACACACTGCCCCTAAACCTACCCATCACACACACACACACACACACTGCCCCTAAACCTACCCATCACACACACACACACACTGCCCCTAAACCTACCCATCACACACACACACACACACACTGCCCCTAAACCTACCCATCACACACACACACACACACACACACTGCCCCTAAACCTACCCATCACACACACACACACACACTGCCCCTAAACCTACCCATCACACACACACACGCACACACACACTGCCCCTAAACCTACCCATCACACACACACACACACACACTGCCCCTAAACCTACCCATCCGGAACAATCACACAATCAACTATAACACAGATTTCAGACGCCCTGAAGTTAATCACACGCGCTGCAGAGATGATGCTCTTCCGCAGGATTTCTGCTCTCCAGCTCAAACTCCAAACATCCTTAAATCAGGACACATTAATGACCGCAGGATGAATAAAGGAAGGCTTGTGTTGTGAGAGAGCAGATCTCCGGCATTGGGTCTGAACATTAAGCGGATGTTTATGAGCACACTGGCAGATATTTGCTCTTGCTTTAAACATAGAATCATGAGATCTCAAACTTTAAGCTATTCTTTGGTCAAATGAATTAAAGAGTGATGGAGATCTGTTGGAAGTGTCTCTAATACTCATTTCCATTAGAGAGCATGTGGACGTGTTGTTCCCTTGAGTTTATTCCTCAAATGTTCTTTAATTGCTCTTAAGCGTGCCTTCATAGATCCCGCAGAGCTCAGGATGAAACTACACAAGTCCAATACTTGTTTCTTACTCATTTTGAG
>CM040926.1:41918068-41923068 GCA_023029165.1 Gobiocypris rarus | reverse complement strand
ACTCCTCACTCACTCCTCCTCACTCACTCACTCCTCACTCCTCACTCACTCACTCCTCCTCACTCACTCCTCACTCCTCACTCCTCCTCCTCCTCACACACTCACTCCTCACTCACTCCTCCTCACTCCTCACACTCACTCACTCCTCCTCACACACTCACACTCCTCACTCACTCCTCACTCCTCCTCACTCACTCCTCACTCCTCCTCACTCCTCCTCACTCACTCACTCACTCACTCCTCACACACTCACTCACATTCACACACTCACTCCTCACTCACTCCTCACACACTCACTCACTCACACACTCCTCACTCCTCCTCCTCACTCCTCACACACACTCACTCACTCACTCCTCACACTCCTCCTCACTCCTCACTCATTCACACTCTCACACACTCACTCACTCATTCACACACACACTCCTCCTCACTCACTCCACACACACACACTCATTCACACACTCACACACTCACTCCTCACTCACTCCTCACTCACACACTCCTCCTCACTCACTCACTCACACACACACTCCTCACTCCTCACACACACACACTCACTCCTCCTCCTCCTCACTCACTCACTCACTCACACACACACTCACTCCTCACTCACTCACTCCACACTCACACACACACACACTCCTCACTCACACACACACTCACTCACACACACACACTCCTCACTCCTCACTCCTCACTCACACACTCACACACACACTCACTCACACACTCACTCACTCACTCACACACACACACTCACTCACACACACTCACTCACACACTCACTCCTCACTCACACACACACTCACTCACACACACACTCACACTCACACACACTCACTCCACTCACTCACTCCTCACTCACACTCACTCCTCACTCACTCACTCACTCACTCACTCCACACACACTCACTCCACACACTCCTCACTCACACTCACACACACTCCTCACTCCACACACACACACTCCTCACACACTCACTCACACACTCACTCCTCACTCACACACTCCTCACTCCTCACTCACTCCTCACACACTCCACACACTCACTCACTCACTCCTCACTCCTCACTCCTCCACTCCTCACTCACTCACTCCACACTCACTCACTCACTCACTCACTCACACACTCACACTCACACACTCACTCCTCCTCACTCACTCACTCACTCACACTCACTCCTCACTCACTCCTCCTCACTCACTCCTCACTCACTCACTCACTCACACTCACTCCTCCTCACACACTCACTCACTCCTCACTCACTCACACACTCACTCACTCACTCACTCACTCCACACACACCACCACTACACACGTTTTCATCTGTAACTCTCATGACCTCTGCTCTGGTTCTGTGAAGGCTCACGGTCAGCAGGGGGCGCTGGAGCTGCTGGACTCCTCAGAACAACAGATGCTCACTCACAGCCAGAGCCAGACATACACAGACGGGCGGCACACGGTGCCCAACATCATCCTGACGGGTGAGTGATACAACAGTGGAACATATTAAACCTCCACTGTGCTGTGTGTTTCTGCTGACAAAACACTACAAAAATATCTTTCCAATAAATGTTTTTGAACGAATATCTTGAATAAATGATTCAATGACTCACTCATAAAGACTTCACTTGTTTCATTACTGGATGAATCAGTGTTTATGAATGAATCTATTGAGTGAATGATTCAATGACTCACTTGTTTCATTACTGGATGAATCAGTGTTTATGAATGAATCTCTTGTGTGAATGATTCAATGACTCACTTGTTTCTTTACTGGATGAATCAATGTTTATGAATGAATCTATTGAGTGAATGATTCAATGACTAACTCACAAAGACTTCACATGTTTCATTACTGGGTGAATCAGTGTTTTTGAATGAATCTCTTGAGTAAATGATTCAATGACTCACTCATAAAGACTTAATTTGTTTTATTACTGGATGAATCAGTGTTTTTGAATGAATCTCTTGAGTGAATGATTCAATGACTCACTTGTTTCATTACTGGATGAATCAGTGTTTTTTAACAAATCTCTTGAGTGAATGATTCAATGACTCACTCATAAAGACTTCACTTGTTTCATTACTGGATGAATCAGTGTTTTTGAACAAATCTCTTGAGTGAATGATTCAATGACTCACTCATAAAGACTTCACTTGTTTCATTACTGGTTGAATCAGTGTTTCTGAACAAATCTCTTGAGTGATTGATTCAATGACTCACTCATGAAGACTTCACTTGTTTCATTACTGGATGAATCAGTGTTTCTGAACAAATCTCTTGAGTGAATGATTCAATGACTCACTCATGAAGACTTTACTTGTTTCATTACTGGATGAATCAGTGTTTCTGAACGAATCTCTTGTGTGAATGATTCAATGACTCACTCATAAAGACTCACTTGTTTCATTACTGGATGAATCAGTGTTTTTGAACAAATCTCTTGAGTGAATGATTCAATGACTCACTTGTTTCATTACTGGATGAATCAGTGTTTTTGAACAAATCTCTTGAGTGAATGATTCAATGACTCACTCATAAAGACTTAATTTGTTTTATTACTGGATGAATCAGTGTTTTTGAATGAATCTCTTGAGTGAATGATTCAATGACTCACTTGTTTCATTACTGGATAAATCAGTGTTTTTGAACAAATCTCTTGAGTGAATGATTCAATGACTCACTCACAAAGACTTCACATGTTTCGTTACTGGGTGAATCAGTGTTTTTGAATGAATCTCTTGAGTGAATGATTCAATGACTCACTCATAAAGACTTCACATGTTTCATTACTGGGTGAATCAGTGTTTTTGAATGAATCTCTTGAGTGACTGGGTGAATCAGTGTTTTTGAACGACTCTCTTGAGTGAATGATTCAATGACTCACTTGTTTCATTACTGGGTGAATCAGTGTTTTTGAACGACTCTCTTGAGTGAATGATTCAATGACTCACTCATAAAGACTTCACATGTTTCATTACTGGGTGAATCAGTGTTTTGAATGAATCTCTTGAGTGAATAATTAAATGACTCACTTGTTTCATTACTGGGTGAATCAGTGTTTTTGAACGACTCTCTTGAGTGAATGATTCAATGACTCACTTGTTTCATTACTGGATGAATCAGTGTTTTTGAACAAATCTCTTGAGTGAATGATTCAATGACTCACTCATGAAGACTTTACTTGTTTCATTACTGGATGAATCAGTGTTTTTGAACAAATCTCTTGTGTGAATGATTCAATGACTCACTCATAAAGACTCACTTGTTTCATTACTGGATGAATCAGTGTTTTTGAACAAATCTCTTGTGTGAATGATTCAATGACTCACTTGTTTCATTACTGGATGAATCAGTGTTTTTGAACAAATCTCTTGAGTGAATGATTCAATGACTCACTCATAAAGACTTAATTTGTTTTATTACTGGATGAATCAGTGTTTTGAATGAATCTCTTGAGTGAATGATTCAATGACTCACTTGTTTCATTACTGGATAAATCAGTGTTTTTGAACAAATCTCTTGAGTGAATGATTCAATGACTCACTCACAAAGACTTCACATGTTTAGTTACTGGGTGAATCAGTGTTTTTGAATGAATCTCTTGAGTGAATGATTCAATGACTCACTCATAAAGACTTCACATGTTTCATTACTGGGTGAATCAGTGTTTTTGAATGAATCTCTTGAGTGAATAATTAAATGACTCACTTGTTTCATTACTGGGTGAATCAGTGTTTTTGAACGACTCTCTTGAGTGAATGATTCAATGACTCACTTGTTTCATTACTGGGTGAATCAGTGTTTTTGAACGACTCTCTTGAGTGAATGATTCAATGACTCACTCATAAAGACTTCACATGTTTCATTACTGGGTGAATCAGTGTTTTTGAATGAATCTCTTGAGTGAATAATTAAATGACTCACTTGTTTCATTACTGGGTGAATCAGTGTTTTTGAACGACTCTCTTGAGTGAATGATTCAATGACTCACTTGTTTCATTACTGGATGAATCAGTGTTTTTGAACGAATCTCTTGAGTGAATGATTCAATGACTCACTTGTTTCATTACTGGGTGAATCAGTGTTTTTGAACGACTCTCTTGAGTGAATGATTCAATAGCAAACACAAGTCACTTGTCTCATGGGTAAACACCTTTAGAACAGTGAGATCAGCGCTTCATGTGTATGGTCAGCTGACGGTGTGTCATGTGTCTCAGGTGATTCTTCATCAGGACTGTCTAAGGAGATCACGCACGCGCTGTCGGGTGTGCCGGGTTTGAGATGGACCCGTTCTCCTCGGACGACCCGCTCCGGATGGACCCGCTGGCGCTGGAGGGGCTGGGCATGCTGACGGACGGAGACCTGATGCTGGCCGACCCAGCGGTGGAGGACTCCTTCCGCTCGGACCACCTCAAATGACCCGCGAGTGTGTGAATATTCCAGAGGAACGCGTGTGTGTGTGGTTTCTGTAACTCGTGCACATGCGCTTGAACTGTGAGCTTCTGCCCTTTAACTCTCTGCACTTCTCAGACGATCAAACCCACGCGCTCCTGTTACAGATATCCCCGATCACAGTGCCTCCGCCCAAACCTCAGTCCCAGCATGCACTGCACCACACCAACCCACACATGCTCTTAACGACGACACACTTCCTGAAGAGAGAAACACTGTGACTCGGACTCAGCCAATCATGCCAGTCTGGGGGCGGGACTATCTGACTGACTGACCAATGACAGACGTGTGTGAAACCGTTGCGTGTCCGTGTTCAGAATATTACACTGCATGCTGTGTCCCACAATGCACTGTGCTCGGCCTAACCACAGGCCTGGGTTTATGTCATTAGATTACATCACGTTTTAAAATACTCACAACTTTTTAATTGATTTTATGATCAATGTTCACAAAATGGCAGTAAGTTATTGAGAATTCATTGATTGTGTCGTCTCTTAGATGTAAATCAGGTGATTGTGATTACCGGCCGTCCTGTG
>CM040926.1:41905568-41908068 GCA_023029165.1 Gobiocypris rarus | reverse complement strand
CGGAGCTGGGGTCAGTGAGTGGAGCTGGGGTCAGTGAGCAGAGCTGTGAGCAGAGCTGGGGTCAGTGAGTGGAGCTGGGGTCAGTGAGCGGAGCTGTGAGCAGAGCTGGGGTCAGTGAGTGGAGCTGGGGTCAGTGAGCAGAGCTGTGAGTAGAGCTGGGGTCAGTGAGCGGAGCTGGGGTCAGTGTGCGGAGCTGGGGTCAGTCAGTGAGCGGAGCTGGGGTCAGTCAGTGAGTGGAGCTGGGGTCAGTGAGCGGAGCTGGGGTCAGTCAGTGGCGGAGCTGGGGTCAGTCAGTGAGTGGAGCTGGGGTCAGTCAGTGAGTGGAGCTGGGGTCAGTCAGTGAGAGGAGCTGGGGTCAGTCAGTGAGCGGAGCTGGGGTCAGTCAGTGAGCGGAGCTGGGGTCAGTGAGCGGAGCTGGGGTCAGTGAGTGGAGCTGGGGTCAGTGAGCGGAGCTGGGGTCAGTGAGTGGAGCTGGGGTCAGTCACTGAGTGGAGCTGTGAGCGGAGCTGAGGTCAGTGAGCAGAGCAGGGGTCAGTGAGCGGAGCTGGGGTCAGTGAGCGGAGCTGGGGTCAGTGAGCGGAGCTGGGGTCAGTGAGCGGAGCTGGGGTC
Source organism: Gobiocypris rarus (assembly GCA_023029165.1). Classification (NCBI taxonomy): domain Eukaryota; kingdom Metazoa; phylum Chordata; class Actinopteri; order Cypriniformes; family Gobionidae; genus Gobiocypris; species Gobiocypris rarus. The sequence continues at coordinate 41,907,459 of CM040926.1, read as the reverse complement.
AGTGAGCAGAGCAGGGGTCAGTGAGCAGAGCAGGGGTCAGTGAGCGGAGCTGTGAGCGGAGCTGTGAGCGGAGCTGGGGTCAGTGAGCGGAGCTGTGAGCGGAGGTGGGGTCAATGAGCAGAGCTGTGAGCGGAGCTGGGGTCAGTGAGCGGAGCTGGGGTCAGTGAGCGGAGCTGGGGTCAGTGAGCGTAGCTGGGGTCAGTGAGTGGAGCTGTGAGCGGAGCTGGGGTCAGTGAGCGGAGCTGGGGTCAGTGAGCGGAGCTGTGAGCGGAGCTGGGGTCAGTGAGTGGAGCTGGGGTCAGTGAGCAGAGCTGTGAGCAGAGCTGGGGTCAGTGAGTGGAGCTGGGGTCAGTGAGCGCAGCTGTGAGCAGAGCTGGGGTCAGTGAGTGGAGCTGGGGTCAGTGAGCGGAGCTGTGAGCAGAGCTGGGGTCAGTGAGTGGAGCTGGGGTCAGTGAGCGGAGCTGTGAGCAGAGCTGGGGTCAGTGAGCGGAGCTGTGAGTGGAGCTGGGGTCAGTGAGCGGAGCTGTGAGCAGAGCTGGGGTCAGTGAGCGGAGCTGTGAGCAGAGCTGGGGTCAGTGGAGCTGTGAGCGGAGCTGTGAGCAGAGCTGGGGTCAGTGAGCGGAGCTGTGAGTGGAGCTGGGGTCAGTGAGCGGCTGTGAGCGGAGCTGGGGTCAGTGAGCGGAGCTGTGAGCGGAGCTGGGGTCAGTGAGTGGAGCTGGGGTCAGTGAGCAGAGCTGTGAGCAGAGCTGGGGTCAGTGAGCAGAGCTGTGAGCAGAGCTGGGGTCAGTGAGTGGAGCTGGGGTCAGTGAGCGGAGCTGTGAGCAGAGCTGGGGTCAGTGAGTGGAGCTGGGGTCAGTGAGCAGAGCTGTGAGTAGAGCTGGGGTCAGTGAGCGGAGCTGGGGTCAGTGCGGAGCTGGGGTCAGTCAGTGGCGGAGCTGGGGTCAGTCAGTGAGCGGAGCTGGGGTCAGTCAGTGAGTGGAGCTGGGGTCAGTGAGCGGAGCTGGGGTCAGTCAGTGAGCGGAGCTGGGGTCAGTCAGTGAGTGGAGCTGGGGTCAGTCAGTGAGTGGAGCTGGGGTCAGTCAGTGAGTGGAGCTGGGGTCAGTCAGTGAGTGGAGCTGGGGTCAGTCGTGAGCGGAGCTGGGGTCAGTGAGTGGAGCTGGGGTCAGTCAGTGAGCGGAGCTGGGGTCAGTGAGTGGAGCTGGGGTCAGTCAGTCAGTGGAGCTGGGGTCAGTGAGTGGAGCTGGGGTCAGTCAGTGAGCCGAGCTGGGGTCAGTGAGCAGAGCAGGGGTCAGTGAGCGGAGCTGTGAGCGGAGCTGTGAGCGGAGCTGGGGTCAGTGAGCGGAGCTGTGAGCGGAGGTGGGGTCAATGAGCAGAGCTGTGAGCGGAGCTGGGGTCAGTGAGCGGAGCTGGGGTCAGTGAGCGTAGCTGGGGTCAGTGAGTGGAGCTGTGAGCGGAGCTGGGGTCAGTGAGCGGAGCTGGGGTCAGTGGCGGAGCTGTGAGCGGAGCTGGGGTCAGTGAGTGGAGCTGGGGTCAGTGAGCAGAGCTGTGAGCAGAGCTGGGGTCAGTGAGTGGAGCTGGGGTCAGTGAGCGGAGCTGTGAGCAGAGCTGGGGTCAGTGAGTGGAGCTGGGGTCAGTGAGCGGAGCTGTGAGCAGAGCTGGGGTCAGTGAGTGGAGCTGGGGTCAGTGAGCGGAGCTGTGAGCAGAGCTGGGGTCAGTGAGCGGAGCTGTGAGTGGAGCTGGGGTCAGTGAGCGGAGCTGTGAGCAGAGCTGGGGTCAGTGAGCGGAGCTGTGAGCAGAGCTGGGGTCAGTGAGCGGAGCTGTGAGTGGAGCTGGGGTCAGTGAGCGGAGCTGTGAGCGGAGCTGGGGTCAGTGAGCGGAGCTGTGAGCGGAG
>CM040926.1:41868068-41888068 GCA_023029165.1 Gobiocypris rarus | reverse complement strand
TGCAAGCGCACTGGACTCGTAACCAAACCAATTAAAAATTAACCAATCAGAAGAGAGTGTGGGCGGAGTCTCTCTGCAAGAGTTCTGCACTCGCTAAAAAAACAGATAAACGAGTAATCAAATTAATAAATATTATGCCAAGATCTGAGATGAATTATCCATCATCGCTTTCAGCACAGATATAAATGATATTCATAGTCACACATCAAATAAAGCACATAATAAACACCTGAGATTATCAGGGTCAGCTTTACACTTTGTAAACACTTAAAGCCTTCATATACAAAACACATGACAAACAACCAGACATAATGCATATTCACGTTGATCGTGTGTGTAAGTATATAATGCACATTATGAATGCCTTTGTAATGGATTATACATTAAAGGCTCCAAAATCGAAGGTAATGTTTGATCATGGTCCGTGTTTCCCGCAGGCTTCCTGAAGTCCCGTGACCGCACGCAGCAGAAGTTCTACACGCAGCTCACGAGGACGCAGATGTTCACGCAGTTCATCGAGGAGTGCTCGTTCGTCAGCGACCGCCACGTCAGCCTGGAGTTCTTCGACGAGTGCGTGCAGAAGGTCAGCCGCTCACCCGACCCCGCGCCTGACCCCAGCGGCCCATCGCACTGCGAGTTTAACCTCTGTGTGTCCGGCAGGTGGATGTGGAGAAGCCGGAGGACGTGCGGCTGATGGATCGAGACGAGTGTCACAGCGGAGAACACACGGTGTTCATAATGCCTCCGGAGGAACCGCAGGAGCCCGACGGGTCTGAGTGTCCCGCACACTACAGGTGAGCTCTCACACGCCTGCCCCAGTGGCGTAACTGAGTAATGATGGGCCCCGGTGCAGGTTATTACGACGGGCCCCCTGGTCAGCCATCAGCATCGCAGATCTAGTACATTTTCCTAGTTTTGTTTTTTGTATTCTGTTATTACTTATGTATTGTTTTGAACACACACACACACATATATACAGAGGTGGAAAGTAACGGATTACATTTACTCGCGTTACTGTAATTGAGTAGTATTTCTGTGTACTTCTACTTTTGTAAGTAGTTTTAAAAAGCTGTACTTTTACTTAAGTACATTTTGATTGAAGTATTGTACTTCGCTACATTTTAAACCACATCCGTTACTGAGTAAAAATAAATCATTAATGCAAAGGGGAGGAAAAAATGCGATCCGAAATGACTATATTGAATAGAGGCGCGGGGCGCGAAGAGAACAAGCGCGCAAATATCAGATGGAGACGAACAGGCGTCATGACGCAGACCCAGCTTAAAGCTAAACGCCATCGTGAGCCCCTGGCCAGTGCCACCCCTGTTTGAAGCTTGGCCACCCCTGGCCACCCCTCTGGCCACCCCTGTTTGAAGCTTGGCCACCCCTCTGGCCACCCCTGTTTGAAGCTTGGCCACCCCTCTGGCCACCCCTCTGGCCACCCCTGTTTGAAGCTTGGCCACCCCTCTGGCCACCCCTCTGGCCACCCCTGTTTGAAGCTTGGCCACCCCTCTGGCCACCCCTCTGGCCACCCCTCTGGCCACCCCTGTTTGAAGCTTGGCCACCTCTGGCCACCCCTGTTTGAAGCTTGGCCACCTCTGGCCACCTGTTTGAAGCTTGGCCACCCCTCTGGCCACCCCTCTGGCCACCCCTGTTTGAAGCTTGGCCACCCCTCTGGCCACCCCTCTGGCCACCCCTGTTTGAAGCTTGGCCACCCCTCTGGCCACCCCTCTGGCCACCCCTCTGGCCACCTCTGGCCACCCCTGTTTGAAGCTTGGCCACCCCTCTGGCCACCCTCTGGCCACCCCTCTGGCCACCCCTGTTTGAAGCTTGGCCACCCCTCTGGCCACCCCTCTGGCCACCCCTCTGGCCACCCCTGTTTGAGCTTGGCCACCCCTCTGGCCACCCCTCTGGCCACCCCTGTTTGAGCTTGGCCACCCCTCTGGCCACCCCTGTTTGAAGCTTGGCCACCCCTGTTTGAAGCTTGGCCACCCCTCTGGCCACCCCTGTTTGAAGCTTGGCCACCTGTTTGAAGCTTGGCCACCTCTGGCCACCCCTGTTTGAAGCTTGGCCACCCCTCTGGCCACCCCTCTGGCCACCCCTCTGGCCACCCCTGTTTGAAGCTTGGCCACCCTCTGGCCACCCCTGTTTGAAGCTTGGCCACCCTCTGGCCACCCCTGTTTGAAGCTTGGCCACCCCTCTGGCCACCCCTCTGGCCACCCCTGTTTGAAGCTTGGCCACCCTCTGGCCACCCCTGTTTGAAGCTTGGCCACCCTCTGGCCACCCCTGTTTGAAGCTTGGCCACCCCTCTGGCCACCCCTCTGGCCACCCCTCTGGCCACCCCTGTTTGAAGCTTGGCCACCCCTCTGGCCACCTCTGGCCACCCCTCTGGCCACCCCTGTTTGAAGCTTGGCCACCCCTCTGGCCACCCCTGTTTGAAGCTTGGCCACCCCTCTGGCCACCCCTCTGGCCACCCCTCTGGCCACCCCTCTGGCCACCCCTGTTTGAAGCTTGGCCACCCCTCTGGCCACCCCTGTTTGAAGCTTGGCCACCCCTCTGGCCACCCCTGTTTGAAGCTTGGCCACCCCTCTGGCCACCCCTCTGGCCACCCCTGTTTGAAGCTTGGCCACCCCTCTGGCCACCCCTCTGGCCACCCCTGTTTGAAGCTTGGCCACCTTTGGCCACCCCTGTTGTGCAAGCAGAAAAGCACTTGACAATAACAAAGAGTTGACGTTTAAATCGCTGCTCTCACACAAACAGTCTGTGCAAAGTGTGCTATTCTGAACAGCTTCCCCTCCAAAACCCGTTCGACGGTAACTTCGCAATGCAGGGGATTCTTACGATTTTATTGGTCATGTCCATCACAGTACTGACCAAACCCTGATTCCTAAACCACCTGTCACTGGTACCTCAACCAATGAAGTAAGCTGCAGTTTCTGGTGAGGGGGTTCGCTTGCGCACTGAGGTGAGTCGGGACTCACTGGGACTGCTGCATGAATGGATTCTGATTTGGGAAACGCAAGTTAAAACAAAAACAGTTATCAGTTTAAACTAAAGGTTTTGGACTCCGTATAGTGTTCCTTACAACTTAACAAAGATCCAGCGATCCATGGATATTGACATGCAGCCAGGAATCATGTTTTCCTGACATTTATATGAGCCTGATGATTTCGATACATAAATATTGTCATGAATGGAAAATAAGTTTTATTCAAATTCTGAATATAAGCGCAGCCTCTCCTGTCTGAAGCTTATTAAAACTCATCTCAGAAGTAGCATGGCAGACAATAGGTTGAGTGATCTGGGGATTTTCAGCATAGAATGTAAAAGAGCAAAATCACTAAATCTTGATGAGTTTGTGGATATCTTTGCTAGAAATCACAAGAACCGTAGAATTCAGCTACTGTAATCTAAGTCCCTTAAGTAAACTTATACTGGAAATGCAATGATTTGTCACTTGCACAATCCACTCTCCCCATTATAGTCTTGCAAAGACTCACAGTTCTTTTTCTTTGTTGTTGTTGTAAATAAAGTATCTCCTGCAGTATCTAGAGATTTAATACTAACATATATTTGATTTAATGAATAGTTTAATTAATTCATTTACTTTATTTAATAATTAATTTATCATTTGTTCATAGAAAAAGGCTATAGTTTCTTTTGTACAAACTTCTTTGTTGTTTCAATTTTGTAACTTTTCTCTTTTTGTAATGATACTTAATCTATTTTCCTAGGGCTAAATTTTGGTTAGCAAAGGACAAAGCAGTAAGCATAAAAAGTTTGAGAATTTTGTTCATGTGTGAACATGAACACACACATTTTTTTTCTGACTTTAAGCTTTTTGTCTTTTTCCCTAAAATTATCAACATACAGTATATATTTCACTTATTTTGTATGACATTGTAAATAAATTTTAAATAATTTTTGTTCGTTTGTGATCTATATTTTCTGTAGAATTTGCTTTGGTACAGCATGTCATAGTCAGTAGTCATGTTTTTGGCCACCCCTGGCCAGGATGGAAATACTTTGGATATTGAAAAATATAACGTGGTGTTGTCTTGGAGGATATCAAATGTGCACAAAATATGGATGCAAATGAAGAAGCACATAGCACATGTTCGGACACACATCCCTCTGTGCAGATAAAGGTGTGTTTATAACTTAAGGCCGAATGATTTCTGTGACGCAGAGGGAATCGCAGTATCCAGTCATGAACATTACCTTTACATTATAACGTAGGATTCACGTCATATACACAAACTGATGGATGAACGAATAACTCGAAAGAATAAATCAAATCACGACATGGTCTGTAAATATTAAAGCACAAAACATTGCTATATGAATATATGATCTGTGAATGAGCTGCTCCGTCTACTACATACAGGACTCTATTATTCTTAAACATTTTAATCAATTAATGATAAAATTAAGTTGTTAATCTAATTCATAATTTATTGAATTTAGTTTATTCAATAAATTAAAACAAACAAATGGTTTTAAGTTTATGATAAAGCATTTGTTCAACCAAAAAAAAAAGAAAGACCAATCATCTTCATTCATTCAACATCATTTTAACTAACCATAATTTAATAATAGGTACAGTTTATTTATTAAATAATTGTTTAATACCGTGATGTTTTCTGAGATAGTTGTCATATCGTCATTCTATCACAACCCCACAGGAGAGTCCACACTTCACTGTTAAAAAGTAACTAAGTAACTTTTACTCTGAGTACATTTTAAATGAGCTACTTTTTACTTTTACTTGAGTAGAATATTTTGTTGCTCTTTCCACCTCTGCATATATATGCATACATATATATATATAAATAAAGTATTGTTTTTTTATATCTTATCTTTTATTATATGTTATAAATTAATTTAAAATGTGTTAGAGCCTATCTTGGAAGTAAGTAAATGACAAAAACAGAATGAGCGCCGCTGGGTATCTCTGGCTGAGACTGCGAGGGATAGCCTACGGAAAATATCTTACTTTCTTCGTCTGCCAATCTCTTAATATTTCCCCCTCTTTTGGAAAGCCGTGGAAATGACATATAACTAATAAAACAAGACTAATTAATTATGTGGTAATTGGAATATTTTTATTGGTTTCCTCAAAGTATTTCTATAGCCTACGTTTGCTTTTTTTTCCGATAAAACACAGAGGCAAAGGGCACGTTTCGGGGTGTAGTGAGCGGTGACGTGTGATTTTAAATTCAGCGCATTTAATTTCACAACGCATAGGCGCCGATGTTTCTGCCAGTGCCCACACAGTAGATCTGGTGATCTGATAGTACTTCACTAAATAAATAATTCATTAAACACATTTATCATAAGCACTTAACTCAAAAATAACTAGGCCTATTAAACAATAAAATAACTAGAGAACTGGCAGACTAAAATCAGATTTCAAAGGAAGCAAAGGTGAAGTCCGTATAATTTATATAGGTAGCTTACCTACAGTGTTATTTTAGGTAGAGATTCGTAATATGGATGCGCGTTAATGCCCTCGCATTTGTCATTAAAATAACGCAATAGAAACGGCCTCAAATTAACTATACAACGAGATGAAAGTCGTGTCTGAAAGCTGCAATCGTTTTTATTATTGGTTAAAATGAATGGAGAATATATAGCCTTTTTTCCCGAGGGTGCTCGAGCCCCCGCGAACCCAAGGTATCGGCGCATCCTGTCACACTGACACTTCATCTCCAGGGCCCGCTTGCGATGTGGGCTGGGCCTGGGTTCGTCACGGGCCCCAGAGCGGCTGCACTGCCTGTAGTTAGGCCCCTGCGCCTGCACTGCCTGTAGTTAGGCCCCTGCGCCTGCACTGCCTGTAGTTAGGCCCCTGCGCCTGCACTGCCTGTAGTTAGGCCCCAGGCGGCTGCACTGCCTGTAGTTAGGCCCCAGGCGGCTGCACTGCCTGTAGTTAGGCCCCCCTGCACTGCCTGTAGTTAGGCCCCTGCGCCTGCACTGCCTGTAGTTAGGCCCCAGAGCGGCTGCACTGCCTGTAGTTAGGCCCCTGCGCCTGCACTGCCTGTAGTTAGGCCCCTGCGCCTGCACTGCCTGTAGTTAGGCCCCTGCGCCTGCACTGCCTGTAGTTAGGCCCCTGCGCCTGCACTGCCTGTAGTTAGGCCCCAGGCGGCTGCACTGCCTGTAGTTAGGCCCCAGGCGGCTGCACTGCCTGTAGTTAGCCCCTGCGCCTGCACTGCCTGTAGTTAGGCCCCTGCGCCTGCACTGCCTGTAGTTAGGCCCCTGCGCCTGCACTGCCTGTAGTTGGGCCCCTGCGGCTGCACTGCCTGTAGTTAGGCCCCTGCGGCTGCACTGCCTGTAGTTAGGCCTGCGGCTGCACTGCCTGTAGTTAGGCCCCGCGGCTGCACTGCCTGTAGTTAGGCCCCTGCGCCTGCACTGCCTGTAGTTAGGCCCCTGCGGCTGCACTGCCTGTAGTTAGGCCCCTGCGGCTGCACTGCCTGTAGTTAGGCCCCTGCGGCTGCACTGCCTGTAGTTAGGCCCCTGCGCCTGCACTGCCTGTAGTTAGGCCCCTGCGGCTGCACTGCCTGTAGTTAGGCCCCAGAGCGGCTGCACTGCCTGTAGTTAGCCCCTGCGCCTGCACTGCCTGTAGTTAGGCCCCTGCGCCTGCACTGCCTGTAGTTAGGCCCCAGGCGGCTGCACTGCCTGTAGTTAGGCCCCTGCGGCTGCACTGCCTGTAGTTAGGCCCCTGCGCCTGCACTGCCTGTAGTTAGGCCCCTGCGGCTGCACTGCCTGTAGTTAGGCCCCTGCGGCTGCACTGCCTGTAGTTAGGCCCCTGCGCCTGCCCTCTGCAGCTCACATCACTGAGGCTGCGTTTGGTTAGCCAGGATCACCACTGTTGTGTTCATATTAACCAGCAGCTAGAGTGACTAGTAAAAGGTCATGATTTTACAAACTTTTGAACGTTAGTGAATATTTTATTTTATTGTTTTATTTATTTATTTAATTAATTTGATTTAATTATTTATTTTTATTGTATTTATTATTTTATTTATTAAATTATTTGTATTATTTATTAAACTTTCATTGTTTATTAATTAATTTAATTATTAATTTATTTGTATTATTTATTTTATTATGTGTTTATTTATTTAATTTTATTATTTATAATTTATTTAATTATATTTACAATATTATTTATTTATTGAATTGTATTTATTATTTTATTTATTTAATAATTTGTATTATTTATTTTATTTTATTGTTTATTAATTTATTTATTTTGATAATTTTTTCATATAATTTTATTTATTATTTATTTTCATTTTATTTATTATTTATTTAATTATATTTAATTTAATTGTTTTAATTTATTGTTTATTTATTTTTATTTTATTTATTATTTGTATTATGTATTTATTATTTATTATGTATTTATTTTAATATTCTATTACTATTTATTTATTTTATTATTTATTATTATTTTTATTTATTAATTTTTAAATAATTTTATTTATTATTATTATTATTTTTTTATTATTATTTATTCAATTCTATTTAACTTATTGTTTGTTTATTTTTATTTTATTTATTATTTATTTAATTCTATTTAATTTAATTGTTTTAATTTATTGTTTATTTATTATTTATTTTATATTATTATTTGTTTTATTTGTATTATTTTATATTATTATTTATTATGTATTTATTTTACTATTTTATTACAATTTTTTCATTAATTTTTATTTTTTTATATATAATTTTATTTATTTTTTATTTTAGTTTTATAATTTATTTAATTATATTTAATTGAATTGTTTATTTATTTTTATTTCATTTATTATTTGTATTATTTATTTTATATTATTATTTATTATGTATTTATTACTATTTTTGTATTAATTTTTATTTTTTATATATATAATTATATTATTTTATTATGTATTTATTTTATTATTTTATTTGCTTTATTTGGATTATTTATTTGTATTCATTTATTTTATTTTATTATTTTTGTTGAATATAATTGTATTATTTATGTATTTAGTTGTTTGTGAGAACATGTAAAAGACTGGAAGGGCAGAAACACTGCTCGCTCTGTAGTAGCACAGATAGTGTCGTAGTTCACAGCGTTACGGAGCTCACTTCCTCTTAAAGGGACAGCTCACCCTTCTCATCTCCTCGCACTCATGTCATTCCCAACTCATGAGACTTTTGTTTATCAGTTCATTCCCTTCAGTGTGTTGTTGTTTCCTGTGCGCAGCTACGACACGTTCCCAATCCTCCAGACGGATCTGTTCGATCGGCCGCTGGATCAGCTCCGGACTCCCGCTAAAGGAAGTGCCCCGAGTAGCCCCGCCCCCCGCCGCACCAAACAGGTACGACACGCAGGTGAAGGTGACTGGAGGTCAGAGGTCAGGCAGCTGATGCTCTCCGCTTGTGTGTCTTCAGGAGATCAAGCTGGCGCAGAAGAAGGCCCAGAAGTACTCGACGGTGCCGGACATGTGGTCCAAATGCCTGCTGGGTCACTGCTACGGCCTGTGGTTCATCTACCTGCCCACGTTCGTGAAGGCGGAGAGCACAAAGGTGCGCGCGCTGCATGCGGCCTACGAGGTGCTCAAACACATGGAGACGCGGAAGGTGGTGCTGCCCGACGAGGTCAGAGAAACACGGGGACGCTGCTCTGAAGCGGTCAGACCGGGGCAGTGGTGTAACACGTGTGTGTGTGTGTGTGTGTGTGTGTGTCTCAGGTGTGTTACCGCATCCTGATGCAGCTGTGCGGTCAGTACGGCCAGCCCGTGCTAGCGGTCCGAGTTCTGCTGGAGATGAAGAAGGCTGGAATCACTCCCAACACCATCACATACGGATACTACAATAAAGTACCGTGGAGACGCTTGTTTACTATCAATGAGATCATGCATTATGATAATACAAAAACTAATCATTTATTAAATCATAAAAAATGTGAAATTATGTTTACTGAATTTATTAAATCATAAGAATCTGAAATTAAAATAAATCATTTTAAAATTTAATTAAATCCAAACAATTGTTTTAAAATAAGAACAAAGAAATTATAAAGAAAATGTTTTAAATAAAAAAAATCATAAATAAAATATTCGATAAAAAGCTAATAATTCATTAAATCATAAAAACGTGGAATAAAGAATAATGTAAAACTATCAAATAATGAAATTACAAAAATATAAAAAATAAAATAAATAATAAAAAAAATAAAAAATCTAATGATTAATTAAATCATAAAAATTTTAAATAAAATAAATAAATAATAAAAAATATGGCTAAAAATGTATTAAATCATAAAATCATTTCTCAAACTCATGTTCATGAGTCGATTAATTAAATCATAAAAATGTCCAATTAAATAATAAAAATAAAACAATTTAATAATTAATTAAATCATAAAAATGTCATATTAAAATGTATAAATTATTTTGAAATAAAAACATTTACTAAAAATATATTAAGTCATTAATTAAATCATAACTTCCCAAACTGGGTTTTGTGACTTGATGAAAAACTAATAATTAATTAAACCATAAAAGTTCATTAATAAATCATGAAACATAAAATAAATTATCTTAAAAGAAAAACAAACAAATAATGAAATCACAAAAAATGTCAAATTAAAATAAATATTATTAAAAGAAAAAAGCAATAAATGACTTAAATTATAAACATTTACCATTTAAAATAAATACATAAAACTTTACCTTTTGGTTCTTTTTTTAAATTAATAATTTTAAACATGTGTTTTATTCTGCTGTCTGTAGGCGGTGCTGGAGAGCAAGTGGCCATCCACCAATCAGGGAGGGCGTCTTCGCTGGTATTGGCCGTGGCTCAGTTCAGGCAGCCAATCAAACAGCAGCATAGAAGCGCGTCTCTCGGTTCCTGGGCAGGTCTGAGCCCCTCCCCTCCGACACATGATTGACAGCTGTCAGCAGCATCACATGCTCACATTCTGTTCCTGTTTTAGAAGCGATGTCCAAGCCCCGCCCCTACTCCGCTCTGATTCGTCAGGCCAGCTGGAGTGGGTTGAGTGAAAGCTCCAGCCACGAATCGCTGACCAAGAGTAACAGTCTGAGCAGCGTGCAGGCGTCAGGAAGCAGTGAGTGACCGATGATCGAGACTTGGCCTTCCTGTCTCTGACGTGTTGTGTGAGTATTTGCTTTGTTTATCAGAGGTGAAGCTGTCGAAGAAAGTGTCTGTCGACAGCGCAGGCTCCCGCAAGCCTCCCTCCGGCCCGGCTCCTGTGCTGGTGCGCCGCAGCGACGTCTGCCTGTCCACCTTCTACAGAGACTGCGAGGAGACCGCAGACGCAGACTGTAGGTGCCAGCCCGGCGAGAGGGACAGCAGGTACAGCTCAAACCCTGGGACTCCACTTCACCATCACTCCTCCTCTTAAACCATCACTCACTATCACTCCTCCTCTTAAACCATCACTTCACCATCACTCCTCCTCTTAAACCATCACTTCACCATCACTCCTGCTCTTAAACCATCACTCACTATCACTCCTGCTCTTAAACCATCACTTCACCATCACTCCTGCTCTTAAACCATCACTTCACCATCACTCCTCCTCTTAAACCATCACTCACTATCACTCCTGCTCTTAAACCATCACTTCACCATCACTCCTCCTCTTAAACCATCACTCACTATCACTCCTCCTCTTAAACCATCACTTCACCATCACTCCTGCTCTTAAACCATCACTTCACCATCACTCTTCCTCTTAAACCATCACTCACTATCACTCCTCCTCTTAAACCATCACTTCACCATCACTCCTGCTCTTAATCCATCACTTCACCATCACTCCTCCTCTTAAACCATCACTTCACCATCACTCCTCCTCTTAAACCATCACTCACTATCACTCCTCCTCTTAAACCATCACTTCACCATCACTCCTCCTCTTAAACCATCACTCACTATCACTCCTCCTCTAAACCATCACTTCACCATCACTCCTCCTCTTAAACCATCACTCACTATCACTCCTCCTCTTAAACCATCACTTCACCATCACTCCTCCTCTTAAACCATCACTCACTATCACTCCTCCTCTTAAACCATCACTCACTATCACTCCTCCTCTTAAACCATCACTTCACCATCACTCCTCCTCTTAAACCATCACTCACTATCACTCCTCTTAAACCATCACTTCACCATCACTCCTGCTCTTAATCCATCACTTCACCATCACTCCTCCTCTTAAACCATCACTTCACCATCACTCCTCCTCTTAAACCATCACTCACTATCACTCCTCCTCTAAACCATCACTTCACCATCATTCCTCCTCTTAATCCATCACTTCACCATCACTCCTCCTCTTAAACCATCACTTCACCATCACTCCTCCTCTTAAACCATCACTTCACTATCACTCCTTCTCTTAATCATCACTTCACTATCACTCCTCCTCTTAATCATCACTTCACTATCACTCCTCCTCTTAAACCATCACTTCACCATCACTCCTTCTCTTAATCCATCACTTCACCATCACTCCTCCTCTTAATCCATCACTTCACCATCACTCCTCCTCTTAATCATCACTTCACCATCCTCCTCTTAATCATCACTTCTTAATCCTCCTCTTAATCCATCACTTCACTCCTCCTCTTAATCATCACTTCACCATCCTCTTAATCCATCACTTCACTATCACTCCTCCTCTTAAACCATCACTTCACCATCCCTCCTTCTCTTAATCATCACTTCACTATCACTCCTTCTCTTAATCATCACTTCACTTTCACTCCTCCTCTTAATCATCACTTCCACATCACTCCTCTTAAACCATCACTTCACCATCACTCCTCCTCTTAAACCATCACTTCACCATCACTCCTCTTAAACCATCACTTCATCCTCATCATCACTTCACTATCACTCCTCTTAACCATCACTTCACTATCACTCCTCCTCTTAATCATCACTTCACTATCACTCCTCCTCTTAAACCATCACTTCACCATCACTCCTCCTCTTAATCATCACTTCACTTTCACTCCTCCTCTTAAACCATCACTCACCATCACTCCTCTTAAACCATCACCATCACTCCTCCTCTTAAACCATCACTCTTCCTCTTAAACCATCACTTCACCATCACTCCTCCTCTTAAACCATCACTCACTATCACTCCTCCTCTTAAACATTACTTCACCATCACTCCTCCTCTTAAACCATCACTTCACCATCACTCCTCCTCTTAAACCATCACTCACTATCACTCCTCCTCTTAAACCATCACTTCACCATCACTCCTGCTCTTAAACCATCACTTCACTATCACTCCTTCTCTTAATCATCACTTCACTATCACTCCTCCTCTTAATCCATCACTTCACCATCACTCCTCCTCTTAATCATCACTTCACTATCACTCCTCCTCTTAATCCATCACTTCACCATCACTCCTCCTCTTAATCATCACTTCACTATCACTCCTCTTAAACCATCACTTCACTATCACTCCTCCTCTTAAACCATCACTTCACTATCACTCCTCCTCTTAATCATCACTTCACTATCACTCCTCCTCTTAATCCATCACTTCACCATCACTCCTCCTCTTAAACCATCACTTCACCATCACTCCTCCTCTTAAACCATCACTCACTATCACTCCTCCTCTTAAGCCATCACTTCACCATCACTCCTCCTCTTAAACCATCACTCACTATCACTCCTCCTTAAACCATCACTTCACCATCACTCCTGCTCTTAAAACCATCACTTCACCATCACTCCTCCTCTTAAACCATCACTCACTATCACTCCTCCTCTTAAACCATCACTTCACCATCACTCCTCCTCTTAAACCATCACTCACTATCACTCCTCCTCTTAAACCATCACTTCACCATCACTCCTCCTCTTAAACCATCACTCACTATCACTCCTCCTCTTAAACCATCACTCACTATCACTCCTCCTCTTAAACCATCACTTCACCATCACTCCTCCTCTTAAACCATCACTTCACTATCACTCCTCCTCTTAAACCATCACTTCACCATCACTCCTCCTCTTAAACCATCACTTCACTATCACTCCTGCTCTTAAACCATCACTTCACTATCACTCCTCCTCTTAAACCATCACTCACTGTCACTCCTGCTCTTAAACCATCACTTCACCATCACTCCTCCTCTTAAACCATCACTTCACTATCACTCCTCCTCTTAAACCATCACTTCACCATCACTCTTCCTCTTAAACCATCACTTACTATCACTCCTGCTCTTAAACCATCACTTACTATCACTCTTCCTCTTAAACCATCACTTACTATCACTCCTCCTCTTAATCCATCACTTCACCATCACTCCTCCTCTTAATCATCACTTCACCATCACTCCTCCTCTTAAACCATCACTCACTATCACTCCTCCTCTTAAACCATCACTTCACCATCACTCCTCCTCTTAAACCATCACTCACTATGACTCCTGCTCTTAATCCATCACTTCACCATCACTCCTCCTCTTAAACCATCACTCACTATCACTCCTCCACTTAAACCATCACTTCACCATCACTCCTCCTCTTAAACCATCACTTCACCATCACTCCTCCTCTTAAACCATCACTTCACCATCACTCCTCCTCTTAAACCATCACTTCACCATCACTCCTCCTCTTAAACCATCACTCACTATCACTCCTCCTCTTAAACCATCACTTCACCATCACTCCTCCTCTTAAACCATCACTCACTATCACTCCTCTTAAACCATCACTTACTATCACTCCTGCTCTTAAACCATCACTCACTATCACTCCTGCTCTTAAACCATCACTTCACCATCACTCCTCTTAAATCATCACTCACTATGACTCCTGCTCTTAATCCATCACTTCACCATCACTCCTCTTCTTAAACCATCACTCACTATCACTCCTGCTCTTAAACCATCACTTCACCATCACTCCTCCTCTTAAACCATCACTCACTGTCACTCCTGCTCTTAAACCATCACTTCACCATCACTCCTCCTCTTAAACCATCACTTCACCATCACTCCTCCTCTTAAACCATCACTTCACCATCACTCCTCCTCTTAAACCATCACTCACTATCACTCCTCCTCTTAAACCATCACTTCACCATCACTCCTCCTCTTAAACCATCACTTCACCATCACTCCTCCTCTTAAACCATCACTTCACTATCACTCTTCCTCTTAAACCATCACTTCACCATCACTCCTGCTTTTAATCCATCACTTCACCATCACTCCTCCTCTTAAACCATCACTCACTATCACTCCTCCTCTTAAACCATCACTTCACCATCACTCCTCCTCTTAAACCATCACTCACTATCACTCCTGCTCTTAAACCATCACTTCACCATCACTCCTCCTCTTAAACCATCACTCACCATCACTCCTGCTCTTAAACCATCACTTCACCATCACTCCTCCTCTTAAGCCATCACTTCACTATCACTCCTCCTCTTAATCATTACTTCACCATCACTCCTCCTCTTAAACCATCACTTCACCATCACTCCTCCTCTTAAACCATCACTCACTATCACTCCTCCTCTTAAACCATCACTTCACCATCACTCCTGCTCTTAAACCATCACTTCACCATCACTCCTCCTCTTAAACCATCACTCACTATCACCTCCTCTTAAACCATCACTTCACCATCACTCCTCCTCTTAAACCATCACTCACTATCACTCCTGCTCTTAAACCATCACTTCACCATCACTCCTCCTCTTAAACCATCACTCACTATCACTCCTGCTCTTAAACCATCACTTCACCATCACTCCTCCTCTTAATCCATCACTTCACCATCACTCCTCCTCTAAACCATCACTTCACCATCACTCCTCCTCTTAATCATCACTTCACCATCACTCCTCCTCTTAAACCATCACTTCACTATCACTCCTCCTCTTAAACCATCACTTCACCATCACTCCTCCTCTTAATCCATCACTTCACCATCACTCCTCCTCTAAACCATCACTTCACCATCACTCCTCCTCTTAAACCATCACTTCACCATCACTCCTCCTCTTAAACCATCACTCACTATCACTCCTCCTCTTAAACCATCATTTCACCATCACTCCTGCTCTTAAACCATCACTTCACCATCACTCCTCCTCTTAAACCATCACTCACCTATCACTCCTCCTCTTAAACCATCACTTCACCATCACTCCTCCTCTTAAACCATCACTCACCATCACTCCTCCTCTTAAACCATCACTTCACTATCACTCCTCCTCTTAAACCATCACTTCACCATCACTCCTCCTCTTAAACCATCACTTCACCATCACTCCTGCTCTTAAACCATCACTTCACCATCACTCCTCCTCTTAAACCATCACTTCACCATCACTCCTCCTCTTAACCATCACTCACTATCACTCCTCCTCTTAAACCATCACTTCACCATCACTCCTCCTCTTAAACCATCACTCACTATCACTCCTCCTCTTAAACCGTCAATTTACCATCACTCCTCCTCTTAAACCATCACTTCACCATCCTCCTCTTAAACCATCACTCACTATCACTCCTCCTCTTAAACCATCACTTCACTATCACTCCTCCTCTTAAACCATCAATTTACCATCACTCCTCCTCTTAAACCATCACTTCACCATCACTCCTCCTCTTAAACCATCACTTCATCCTCCTGCTCTTAAACCATCACTTCACCATCACTCCTCCTCTTAAACCATCACTCACTATCACTCCTCCTCTTAAACCATCACTTCACCATCACTCCTCCTCTTAAACCATCACTCACTATCACTCCTCCTCTTAAACCATCAATTTACCATCACTCCTCCTCTTAAACCATCACTCACTATCACTCCTCCTCTTAAACCATCACTCACTATCACTCCTCCTCTTAAACCATCACTTCACTATCACTCCTCCTCTTAAACCATCACTTCACCATCACTCCTGCTCTTAAACCATCACTTCACCATCACTCCTCCTCTTAAACCATCACTCACTATCAATCCTCCTCTTCAACCATCACTTCACCATCACTCCTCCTCTTAAACCATCACTCACTATCACTCCTCCTCTTAAACCATCACTTCACCATCACTCCTCCTCTTAAACCATCACTCACTATCACTCCTCCTCTTAAACCATCACTTCACCATCACTCCTCCTCTTAAACCATCACTCACTATCACTCCTCCTCTTAAACCATCAATTTACCATCACTCCTCCTCTTAAACCATCACTCACTATCACTCCTCCTCTTAAACCATCACTTCACCATCACTCCTCCTCTTTAACCATCAATTTACCATCACTCCTCCTCTTAAACCATCACTCACCATCACTCCTCCTCTTAAACCATCACTTCACCATCACTCCTGCTCTTAAACCATCACTTCACCATCACTCCTCCTCTTAAACCATCACTCACTATCACTCCTCCTCTTAAACCATCACTTCACCATCACTCCTCCTCTTAAACCATCACTCACTATCACTCCTCCTCTTAAACCATCAATTTACCATCACTCCTCCTCTTAAACCATCACTCACTATCACTCCTCCTCTTAAACCATCACTTCACTATCACTCCTCCTCTTAAACCATCACTCACTATCACTCCTGCTCTTAAACCATCACTTCACCATCACTCCTGCTCTTAAACCATCACTTCACCATCACTCCTCCTCTTAAACCATCACTCACTATCAATCCTCCTCTTCAACCATCACTTCACCATCACTCCTCCTCTTAAACCATCAATTTACCATCACTCTTCCTCTTAAACCATCACTCACTATCACTCCTCCTCTTAAACCATCACTTCACCATCACTCCTCCTCTTAAACCATCACTTCACTCACTCCTCCTCTTAAACCATCACTCCTGCTCTTAAACCATCACTTCACCATCACTCCTGCTCTTAAACCATCACTTCACCATCACTCCTCCTCTTAAACCATCACTTCACCATCACTCCTCCTCTTAAACCATCACTCACTATCACTCCTCCTCTTAAACCATCACTTCACCATCACTCCTCTTAAACCATCACTCACTATCACTCCTCCTCTTAAACCATCAATTTACCATCACTCCTCCTCTTAAACCATCACTCACTATCACTCCTGCTCTTAAACCATCACTTCACCATCACTCCTCCTCTTAAACCATCACTCACTATCACTCCTCCTCTTAATCCATCACTTCACCATCACTCCTGCTCTTAAACCATCACTTCACCATCACTCCTCCTCTTAAACCATCACTTCACCATCACTCCTCCTCTTAAACCATCACTTCACCATCACTCCTCCTCTTAAACCATCACTTCACCATCACTCCTCCTCTTAATCATCACTTCACCATCACTCCTCCTCTTAAACCATCACTTCACCATCACTCCTCCTCTTAAACCATCACTCACTATCACTCCTGCTCTTAAACCATCACTCACTATCACTCCTGCTCTTAAACCATCACTCAGCCTTAGACAGTGGTTCTGTAACACTAAAAGGGACTCCAGATGACTTAAAAAACAAGCTTTAAAATCAGCTAAAACTAATAAAAAGAAACCATTAAAAAACACCCATAAATGTTTACCAAAATGAATAAAAAAAAACTTCTTTTTTAAAACTAAAATTATTAAATCATAAAACTGCCAGATTAAAATAATAAATTAATTATAAAAAATATAATTATAAAATAATAAATTAAATAAACTAAAAATAGCATTCAAAGAACATTTACTAAAATCAACTAAATCATAAAAATTTAAAAATTTAAAATAAGCTAAATTAAAAATATTTTTAATAATCTTAATTTTTCTAAAATTAATTAAATAATTGAAATCAATTAAATAAAAAACATTTACTGAAATTATTCAATCATAAAACTGTAAAAATTTAAATAATAAGTAAGTTAAAAAAACAAATATTTGAATAATCAGATTAATATTAATTAAATCATAATATTTTAAATGAAAAACATTTACTAAAATTATTCAATCACAAAAATATCAAATTAAAATAAATCATTTACAAATAAAAAGACAACAAAATGACAGAAATCAACTAAAATTTAAATAATAAAACTTTTTATGAATATAATATTTTTTGCTAAAATTAATTAAATCATAAACGTTTTAAATTAAAATAAATAAAAGTTAATTTAAAAATAAAAAACAAAAAAAATCACTCAAATTATTAAATCATAAAAATGCAAAATTACAATGAATAAATCATTAAAAAATCCAATTAAAAACTACAAAAAAATATTTACTAAAATTATTAAATCATAATACTTAAATTAATAAATAATTTATTAATATGAATTAATTCTGGGTCCTTCAGGTCGGCGGAGGTGAGGGAGACTCTGAACAGGAAGTCTGTTGATGAAAACTACAACAACGTGTCCTCTCCGGGCCGCGGCCTGGCCGGGAAACTGCAGCAGCTGCTGACTCCCACCAGGAACCGGACCTCAGTGAGACGGGCCGCCAGCGTGGACGACCGGCGGCCGGGAGGCTCCGGGAACTCCGGGAACTCCGGCCGCGCCTCCGATCACAAACCGTCACGGAAGAGTCAGATGGCCGAGAGTCTGCAGAAGGCCAAAGAGCGGCTGTACAACGCCACGTCTGAGGTCAGGGGTCACAGTCAATCAGAACCCTCAGAGTCATAGTCAGCAACCAGTGAGTAACTGTGTGTGTGTGTGTGTGTGTGTGTGTGTGTGTGTGTGTTCAGAGCTCGCTGTCTGTGGGGAGTGACATCGACATGATCGACATCCAAATGGTTCCTCTCAGGAAGTCGTGGGATTCTGCACAGGAAGGGGCGGCCATCGAGGTTTGTGAAGTGACAGTAACACAGGCTGACATCATGTGTGTGTGATGGATTAACAGCAGTGTGTGTGTGTGTGTGTGTGTGTGTGTGTGTGTGTGTGTGTGTGTGTGCAGGTGCTGATGTCGAGCTGCTCGCTGTGCCGCGGCTGTAACTCTCTGGTGTACGATGAGGAGATCATGGCGGGCTGGACGTCTGACGACTCCAATCTCAACACCACCTGCCCGTTCTGCTCCGCACCCTTCGTCCCCCTGCTGAACGCTGAGATCTGTGACCTGGGGCCCGTCTGCAGGTCTCACACACACACACACACACACACACACACACACACACACACACACACACACACACACACACTGCTGAACGCTGAGATCTGTGACCTGGGGCCCGTCTGCAGGTCTCACACACACACACACACACACACACACACACACACACACACACACACTGCTGAACGCTGAGATCTGTGACCTGGGGCCCCGTCTGCAGGTCTCACACACACACACACACACACACACACACACACTGCTGAACGCTGAGATCTGTGACCTGGGGCCCGTCTGCAGGTCTCACACACACACACACACACACTCACACACACACACACACACACTGCTGAACGCTGAGATCTGTGACCTGGGGCCCGTCTGCAGGTCTCACACACACACACACACACACACACACACACACACACACACACACTGCTGAACGCTGAGATCTGTGACCTGGGGCCCGTCTGCAGGTCTCACACACACACACACACACACACACACACACACACACACACACACACTGCTGAACGCTGAGATCTGTGACCTGGGGCCCGTCTGCAGGTCTCACACACACACACACACACACACACACTGCTGAACGCTGAGATCTGTGACCTGGGGCCGTCTGCAGGTCTCACACACACACACACACACACACACACACACACACACACACACACACACTGCTGA
Organism: Gobiocypris rarus; assembly: GCA_023029165.1. Lineage (NCBI taxonomy): Eukaryota > Metazoa > Chordata > Actinopteri > Cypriniformes > Gobionidae > Gobiocypris > Gobiocypris rarus. Next base: position 41,868,265 of record CM040926.1, on the reverse strand, counting down.
ACGCTGAGATCTGTGACCTGGGGCCTGTCTGCAGGTCTCACACACACACACACACACACACACACACACACTGCTGAACGCTGAGATCTGTGACCTGGGGCCCGTCTGCAGGTCTCACACACACACACACACACACACACACACACACACACACACACACACACACACACACACTGCTGAACGCTGAGATCTGTGAC
>CM040926.1:41860568-41863068 GCA_023029165.1 Gobiocypris rarus | reverse complement strand
CTCCTCTCCCCCCTCTCCCCTCTCCCCTCTCCTCCTCTCCTCTCCCCCTCTCCCCTCTCCCCTCTCTCCTCTCTCCTCTCCTCCTCTCCCCTCTCCTCCTCTCCCCCTCTCCCCCCTCTCCTCCTCTCCTCCTCTCCCCTCTCCTCCTCTCCCCTCTCCCCTCTCCCCCCCTCTCCTCCTCTCCCCTCTCCTCCTCTCCTCTCTCCTCCTCTCCCCTCTCCTCCTCCCCCTCCTCTCCCCTCTCCTCCTCTCCTCCTCTCCTCCTCTCCTCCTCTCCCCCTCTCCTCCTCTCTCCTCTCCTTCTCTCTCCTCTCTCCTCTCCTCCTCTCCTCTCCCCTCTCCCTCTCCTCCTCTCCCCTCTCCCCTCTCCCCTCCTCCTCTCTCCCCTCTCCTTCTCTCCTCCTCTCCTCCTCTCCTCCTCTCCTCCTCTCCTCCTCTCCTCCCCCTCTCCTCCTCTCCCCCCTCTCCCCTCTCCTCCTCTCCCCTCCCCTCTCCCCTCTCCTCCTCTCCTCCTCTCCCCCCTCTCCCCTCTCCTCCTCTCTCCCTCTCCTCCTCTCCCCCCTCTCCTCCCCTCTCCTCCTCTCCCCCCTCTCCCCTCTCCTCCTCTCCTCCTCTCCCCCCTCTCCTCCTCTCCCCTCTCTCTCCCCTCTCCTCCTCTCCCCCTCTCCTCCTCTCCTCTCCTCCTCTCCCCCTCTCCTCCTCCCCTCCTCTCCCCTCTCCTCCTCTCCTCCTCTCCCCTCTCCTCCTCTCCCCTCTCTCTCTCTCCTCTCCTTCTCTCCTCCTCTCCCCCTCTCCTCCTCTCTCCCCTCTCCCCTCTCCCCTCTCCTCCTCTCCCCTCTCCCCCCTCTCCCCTCTCCTCCTCTCTCCCTCTCCTTCTCTCCTCCTCTCCTCCTCTCCTCCTCTCCTCCTCTCCTCCTCTCCCCTCTCCTCCTCTCCCCCTCTCCTCCTCTCCTCCTCTCCCCTCTCCCCTCTCCCCTCTCCTCCCCTCCCCTCTCCCCCTCTCCCCTCTCCTCCTCTCCCCCCTCTCCCCTCTCCCCTCTCCCTCTCCTCCTCACCTCCTCTCCTCCTCTCCCCTCTCCTCCTCCCTCCTCTCCCCCTCTCCTCCTCTCCCCTCTCCTCCTCTCCCCTCTCCCCTCTCCTCCTCTCCCCCTCTCCCCTCTCCCCCTCTCCCCCTCTCCCCTCTCCCCTCTCCTCCTCACCTCCTCTCCTCCTCTCCTCTCCTCCTCCTCCTCTCCCCTCTCCTCCTCTCCCCTCTCCTCCTCCCCTCTCCCCTCTCCCCCTCTCCTCTCCTCCTCTCCCCTCTCTCCTCTCCTCCTCTCCTCCTCTCCCCTCTCCTCCTCTCCCCTCTCCTCCTCTCCTTCTCTCCTCCTCTCTCCTCCTCTCCCCTCTCCTCCTCTCCCCTCTCCTCTCCCCTCTCCCCTCTCCTCTTCTCCCCTCTCCTCCTCTCCCCTCTCTCCCCTCTCCTCCTCTCCTCCTCTCCTCTCTCCCCTCTCCTCTCTCCTCTCCTCCTCTCCCCTCTCCCCTCTCCTCCTCTCCTCCTCTCCCCCCTCTCCTCCTCTCCCCCCTCTCCCCTCTCCCCCTCTCCTCCTCTCCCCTCTCCCCCCTCTCCCCTCTCCTCTCCTCTCCTTCTCTCCTCCTCTCCTCTCCTCCTCTCCCCTCTCCTCTCCCCTCTCCCCTCTCCGCCTCTCCTCCTCTCCCCTCTCCCCCTCTCCCCTCTCCTCCTCCCCCCTCTCCCCTCTCCCCTCTCCTCCTCTCCCCCCTCTCCCCTCTCCTCCCCTCTCCTCCTCTCCTCCCCCCTCTCCCCTCTCCTCCTCTCCTCCTCTCCCCTCTCCTCCTCTCCCCTCTCCCCTCTCCCCCTCTCCCCTCTCCTCCTCTCCCCTCTCCTCCTCTCCCCTCTCCCCTCTCCTCCTCTCCCCTCTCCTCTTCTCCCCTCTCCTCCTCTCCCCTCTCCCCCCTCTCCCCCTCTCCCCTCTCCTCCTCTCCCCTCTCCCCTCTCCCCTCTCCTCCTCTCCCCCCTCCTCTCTCCCCTCTCCCTCTCCTCTCCCCTCTCCTCCTCTCTCCTCTCCTCCTCTCTCCCCTCTCCCCTCTCCCCTCTCCTCCTCTCTCCTCTCCCCTCTCCCCTCTCCCCTCTCCTCCTCTCTCCCTCTCCTCCTCTCCCCTCTCCCCTCTCCTCCTCTCCTCCTCTCCCCCCTCTCCTCCTCTCCCCCCTCTCCCCTCTCCCCCTCTCCTCCTCTCCCCTCTCCCCTCTCCCCTCTCCTCCTCTCTCCTCTCCTTCTCTCCTCCTCTCCTCTCTCCTCCTCTCCCCCTCTCCTCCTCTCCCCTCTCCCCTCTCCTCCTCTCCTCCTCTCCCCCCTCTCCCCTCTCCCCTCTCCCCCCTCTCCTCCTCTCCCCTCTCCCCTCTCCCCCTCTCCCCTCTCCTCCTCTCCCCCCTCTCCCCTCTCCCCTCTCCTCTCCCCCCTCTCCTCCTCTCTCCCTCTCCTCCTCTCCCCTCTCCTCCTCT
>CM040926.1:41853068-41858068 GCA_023029165.1 Gobiocypris rarus | reverse complement strand
TGTTATGAGGCAGAAATGAGACGGGCTTTCTGAGGATATCGTGACGGAGGCGTCCGGATTTACCTCGTTTATTTCTGTTCGGTTTAATTGCGTTGATTTCATGGAACTCCGACGGTTTGCGATGACAGAAGGCATCATGGGAGTTCACCCAGCGCTGGAGGGACGCTCGTCGCTCTGCTTTTGCTCCGTGGACTGAAAGTTGAACTAGTCATGTGACCGCCGGTCAGGACAGGAGTTGGGAGAGACGGCACGTGATCTCATGCTTTTATCAAGTCGTTTTAAAGGGTTTCCTGTGATGATCCGTGACTGATCTGGAATCAGGAGTTTTACCAGTGAGACGTCATTAGACACATTTACCCCAAACACTCATTTAAAGGGAAAGTGTCCAGAATCATCATTCGGCATCGTTTACTCACCCTCGTCTCATTCTTCAGTTTACTCATGAAAGTCAATGGGGTCTAAAGTTTGATCCCAGCGTATCCGCAGAAAGAAGGACATGAGGGGGAGTTAAACTAGGGACAGGGGTCGGGACGTCATTCAACACTCATTTAAAGGGAAAGTGTCCAGAATCCCAGCGAATCCGCAGAAAGAAGGACTTGACGGAGAGTAAATGATCTCACATTTCTTCCTCGTGATTGAGTTTGTCTGAATGATGATTTTATTATTAACAGCTCAACATTAGTGCCGTAACATGAACTAACAGTGAACGCCTCTCTATAATCCCGCTTCAGATACACTTCTTCATTATAAGTTCATGTTTACAGTGCGTTAACTAACACATGCAGCTCCTGATGTTAATAATGTTCAGATTTCCCTATATTTAGATCAATAATCGTTAGTTCATGTGAGCTGATGTCTCCTGAACTCTTCCCGATGGACTCGTGTCTGATCGTGTGTTTGTGTTTGTAAAAGCGGCTGTGATCCGTGTGTAAACCAGTGATCCCGAGGGAACTGTAGGATTTACGGCACATCGTTTAGTCTTAATTTCACCTGTGAGGAATATGAACCTGTTTTAGTGGCATTAGAGGAAGTGATGTCAGAGGAAGCTGTAGTTTCCGCTCATTCGCTGCAATAACCCGCAGATTCACCAGGGACGCTTCATTTATAAAGTTTAATGAGAAGAGAGATTATAAAGCTATATTTAAGTTTTCATGTGTTTGCTGTGGTAATTTATATTGATGTGACCTTTGACCTTTGTTGTGAATGTTTTGTTTTTTAAGAAAAGAGTTTAAGAATCTTCGTTCTCAGTGTGTTTATTCAGATCTGATTTAATATTGCAACCATCTCAAAACATCATTTTTATGAAATTAGCACATTTGATATTTTTATATATACATATATATATAACTTGCTCACAATAACAGAAACACAATTATAAATATTACAAAAATTGCTCAAGACATTTGATATTTTTTATATATAACCACATTTATTTTATGAGAAATTAGAACAAAATATATATATATAATATTAAATATAATTATATATATAATTTTACCATTTATGTTTATGGAATTAGCTCGAGACATTTGATATTTTATATAAGAAAATTAGAAAGAAAGAAATTAAATTATATATATATATATATATATATATATATATATATATATATATATATATATATATATATATATATATATATATATATATATATATTGCATGCATATACATTTTATAAAAGAAATTTAATATGTAAATATTATATAGATATAGATATTGCTTAAGACATTTGATATTCTTATTTATACATTTTATAAGAAATTGGAGCAAAATATATATAATATTAAATATAATTATATATTTTTATAGAGAGTAATTTGCTCGACATTTTATATATGAAAATAGAACAATATATATATTAAATAATAATAATTATAGATATACAGTGATTTGCATGACATTTGATATTTTTAATAGGTATAACATTTTAAAAGATTACGTTTATGAAATCAGCACAAGACAATTTATATTTTTATATATACATTTTATGTAAGAAATTAGAAATATTACATATATATATTATTTACTCAAGACATTTGATATGTTTAATATATATACAATTTTATAAAATGTAAAAGATGATTGATGAAGATGTTTTATGAAATTAGCACAGATGTATTTATATATGTACATTAGCTTGAATATATATAGCATTTTAAAATATTGAAAAGATCGTGTTTATGAAATTAGCTCGAGAAATTTTATAATTTTGTTATTTTTATGTTTTTATTTTATATATTTTTATATTTATGATATTTTATATAACGCATTAGAGAAAATATACACTATATATAATTAAATATTTTGTATTATTATTTTACATTTTTATTTATATTTTTTATAATTTTATTTTTTAAAGGATGCTTATGAAATTAGCACGACACATTTTGTGAGAAAATAGAAAGAAATATATGTTTTATAAAAAGTACTTGTGCTTATTAAAAAATCACTAATTTGCTGGGAATCAGTAATAAATATTGATCTATTTAATAAAAATAAGCCCCGAGTTGAAGGAAGGTAAATATTGCGTCACCTGATCTGAGGTCGGGTCTCAGTACCTCTGCGTGAGGGGCGTGCTGTAGCCTCCCGCTGCTCTGTGATTGGCTGATGGCGCGTGGCCCCGCCCCTGCTGGAGTCTGGGAGCATCCACACACCCGACACTCACACACACGCGCTCGGAGACTCTGAGAGGAATATCCTGAGGAATATTCGCCTTTGACTGGAGCAGTAAGAGGATGAAATGATGGACAGACTCTCGGTTCTTCTGCTGCTCTTCTCACTCTCAGGTGAGTCTCTATCTCTCTGTGTGTGTGTGTGTGTGTGTGTGTGTGTGTGTGTGTGTGTGTGTGTGTGTGTGTGTGTGTGTGTGTGTGACTCAGGTGCTTCTCTGTGTGTGTGTGTGTGTGTGTGTGTGTGTGTGTGTGACTCAGGTGCTTCTCTGTGTGTGTGTGTGTGTGTGTGTGTGTGTGTGTGTCAGGTGAGTCTCTTGCTTCTCTGTGTGTGTGTTTGTGTGTGTGTCAGGTGAGTCTCAGAGCTTCTCTCTTTCTCTCTGTGTGTGTGTGTGTGTGTGTGTGTGTGTGTGTGTGTGTGTGACTCAGGTGAGTCTCAGAGCTTCTGTCTTTGTGTTTATTGTTGTGTATAATAACACTGATCATGGGAATATGCTACCTTGTGTTATTTCATGACTCTGATCTGCTCCACTCTCATTACATTAATATTTATGCTTGTATATTATATTGATCATCTACAGTTAACCTGATATTGATATTAGTGCTGCAACTAACAGTTGTTCTTCAGATCTCATGAGTTTGTGTGTGTTTATGAGTCTCTGCAGGAGCTTCTGATTGTGAGTTTGTTGAAGTTCATGTTCACCAGACACACAGACCTGAGCCAGACACTGACCCTGACCTTTGACCTGACCCTCATTATCATATGACTGGGTGTTTAGGGTCGGGGTCAGACTGGGATGGGGGGTGATTGAGATCTCATTATAAGAGCCCGTAATCCTGTGAGGCAGCTGGTGCACACACACACACACACACACACACACACACACACACACACACACACACACAGGGTTCACAAGGTTAATCCAAAAGATCTACATCGCATGTTTCTGTGGTCAAACTCTATTCTGTGTTTGTGTAACACAACACACACACACACATTACACACACTCACACAGACACACCACACACTAACACACACACACTCACACACACACACACCACACCACACACACTCACACACAAACTCACACACAGACACACACACACACTCATTCACACACACTCTCATGCACACACACAAACTCACACACACACACTCATACACACACAAACTCCCACACACACACACACACACACACACACACACACACACACACACACACACACACACATACACACTCACACACACACACACACACACTCATACACACACACACTCACACACACACACACACACTCCCACACAATCACACTCCCACACACACACACACACTCCCACACTCCCAGAAACTCCCACACACACACTCATACACACACACACTCCCACACACACACACACGTGAGCGGCGACTGCCTCATTTTCCTAATTAGCCCCAGAGTCTATTCAGCACTGTGGGAACCAGATCTCTGTGTCATGAATATGATAATTTGTCACATACACACACACACACACACACACACACACACACACACACACACGCATCAAACTCAGACACACTCTGTCACACACACACACATATATATATATAATCATTTATAATGTCTCTGTGAAATGCCCAGATTATAGTATATTGGACACAAACTGTCACCGCAGAATCTCTCTCTCACACACACACACACACACACACACTCCGCTGCCGGTCTCATTAATGAGTGTTAATGGAGATGTGCTGGTGATTGAGCCGAGTCATTAGACGCTGATTCTCCCGCTGAGAGTCTGCGAGTGTGAAGAATCAGGACAGACGACTCTATCAGACAAACACACACACACACACACACACACACACACATGATCCGGCAGAAAGCACTCAAACATTTATGATTATTATCAGATTTGGGAACAGGTCATGTGATTTTTCAGGATTCTTTGATGAACAGAAAGTTCAAAGGAACAGCATTTATTAGAAATAGAATCTTTTGTAACATTTACTATATATTCACACAGAGAACAGCTGATTTAGAGTGTGTGTGTGTGTGTGTGTGTGTGCGTGTGTGTGTGTGTGTGTGCGTGTGTGTGTGGTGTGGGCGTGTGTGTGCGTGTGTGTGCGTGTGTGTGCGTGCGTGTGCGTGCGTGTGTGTGTGTGCGTAAAGGCAGCGTGTGTGTGCGTGCGTGAGTTTGTGAGTGTGAGTGTGTGATGGGTAGGTTTAGGCAGGGGCAGTGTGTGTGTGTGTGTGTGTGTGTGTGTGTGTGTGTGTGTGTGTGTGTGTGATGGGTAGGTTTAGGGGCAGTGTAGGGGGATAGAAAATACGGTTTGTACAGTATAAAATGCA
>CM040926.1:41835568-41848068 GCA_023029165.1 Gobiocypris rarus | reverse complement strand
AGTGTGAGTGTGTGTGTGTGTGTGTGTGTGTGTGAGTGTGTGAGTGTGTGAGTGATCTCTGATGACGGTCAGTGCTCAACATACATCATATCAACAAACGCTGACTCCGTGTGAGTGGAGGAGGAGGATTGAAGCTTTGACCGGCCGTGTTTGCCATGGTTTCAATCATTATCATATTCATATATCATGATATTGGCATGTTTCTTTAAAGTGTAGTCTAACTCTGGGAATATGCCATGGTACGTCTGGATCCAGTGACCGTGCTCCGTGCGGGAGAAGATCCGTGAAGCTTCACAGAGCATTAGTGTGAGAGACTGAGGCGTTTGACTCCCGTCTGTGTCTTCCTGCGGGTCACACGGTCACACACACACACACACACACGTTCTGACCGGCAGATGCGATTAATGGGGTATTTTATTCAGTATTTTGAAGTTCACGGCCACTCCAGAAGACAATGAAGAGCGCCGGAGGAGGAGCGGCTGATTCTCATGACCTCTAGGCGCTGAGGTCACAGTCTGCCGCGGGGGCGGAGCCGCTCCTCATGAATGACAGATCCCCAGTGTTTACGGCTGAAGATGCTCTGCTATTGTGGGAGAGAAAACAGCTGCGGCTTCAGCGGTGCTGGGGAATCTCAATTAACTAGAGCACACACACACAGACCAGATCCAACCAGACCAAATCAGACCAGATCAGATCCAACCAGACCAAATCAAACCAGATCACACCAGACCAGATCCAACCAGACCAAATCAGACCAGATCAGATCCAACCAGACCAAATCAAACCAGACCAGACTAGACCAGACCAGATCCAACCAGACCAAATCAAACCAGACCAGACTAGACCAGATCAGATCCAACCAGACCAAATCAAACCAGACCAGATCAGATCCAACCAGACCAAATCAAACCAGACCAGACTAGACCAGATCAGATCCGATCCAATCAGACCAGATCAAACCAGACCAGACCAGATCAGATCCAACCAGACCAGATCAGATCCAACCAGACCAAATCAAACCAGACCAGATCAGATCCAACCAGACCAAATCAAACCAGACCAGACCAGATCCAACCAGACCAAATCAAACCAGACCAGATCAGATCCGATCCAATCAGACCAGATCAAACCAGATCACACCAGACCAGATCAAACCAGACCAGACCAGATCAGATCCAACCAGACCAAATCAAACCAGACCAGACCAGATCAAACCAGACCAGACCAGATCAGATCCAACCAGATCAAACCAGACCAGACCAGATCAAACCAGACCAGACCAGATCAGATCCAACCAGACCAAATCAATCCAGACCAGACCAGACCAGATCAAACCAGACCAGACCAGACTAGACCAGATCAGATCAGATCCAACCAGACCAAATCAAACCAGATCAGATCCAACCAGACCAAATCAAACCAGACCAGACTAGACCAGATCAGATCCGATCCAATCAGACCAGATCAAACCAGATCACACCAGACCAGATCAAACCAGAACAGACCAGATCAGATCCAACCAGACCAAATCAAACCAGACCAGACCAGACCAGATCAGATCCGATCCAATCAGACCAGATCAAACCAGATCACACCAGACCAGATCAAACCAGATCACACCAGACCAGATCAGACCAAACCAGACCAGATCAAACCAGACCAGACCAGATCAGATCCAACCAGACCAAATCAAACCAGACCAGACCAGACTAGACCAGATCAGATCCAACCAGACCAGATCAAACCAGATCACACCAGACCAGACTATAGTTATCGTTAGTTATGGTTATAGTTACTGGTATTGTTATTGTGTCACTATAGTTATAGTTCGTTTTAGTTATGGTTATAGTTATAGTTATCGTTAGTTATGGTTATAGTTGTCGCTTTAGTTATTGTTAGTTATTATATGTTATGGTTATTATAGTTATTGTCAGTTATTGTTATAATTAGTAATCGTTGGTTATGGTTTTAGTTATCGCTATAGCTATCATTAGTTATTGTTATGGTTATAGTTATCGTTAGTTATGGTTATAGTTACTGGTATTGTTATTGTGTCACTATAGTTATAGTTCGTTTTAGTTATGGTTATAGTTATAGTTATTGTTAGTTATGGTTATAGTTGTCGCTTTAGTTATTGTTAGTTATTATATGTTATGGTTATTATAGTTATTGTCAGTTATTGTTATAGTTAGTAATCGTTGGTTATGGTTTTAGTTATCGCTATAGCTATCATTAGTTATTGTTATGGTTATAGTTATCATTAGTTATGGTTATAGTTCTCGCTATAGTTATCGTTAGTTATTATATGTTATAGTTATCGTTAGTTATGATATGTTATGGTTATAGTCATTGTAAGATATTGCTATAGTTAGTAATCGTTGGTTATGGTTATAGTTATAGTTATCGTTAGTTATTATATGTTATGGTTATAGTTATTGTAAGTTATTGTTATCGTTAGTTATGGTTATGGTTATATTTATCGTTAGTTATTGTTATAGTTATCGGTGTAGTTATTGTAATAGTTATCAGTATAGTTATTGTTATAGTTATCGTTAAGTATTGTTACTGTTATAGTTATTGCTATAGTTATTGTTAGTTATGGTTATAGTTATCATTAGATATGGTTATGGTTATAGTTACTGCTAAAGTTATTGTTAGTTATGGTTATAGTTATCGTTAAAGTTATCATTGTTATGGTTATGGTTATAGTTATTCTTATGTTTATAATTACTGTTATAGTTATCGCTATAATTATCATTAGTTATGGTTATAGTTATTGTTATCGTTAATTATTGTTACTGCTATAGTTATCGCTATAGTTATTGTTAGTTATGGTTATGGTTATAGTTATCATTAGATATTGTTATGGTTATAGTTACTGCTAAAGTTATCGTTATTTATGGTTATAGTTATCGCTATAGTTATCATTAGTTATGGTTATAGTTATTGTTATGGTTATAATTACTGTTATAGTTATCGTTATAGTTATCATTAGTTATGGTTATAGTTATTGTTAGTTATTGTTATGGTTATAGTTACTGTTATAGTTATTGATATAGTTATCATTAGTTATGGTTATAGTTATTGTTAGTTATTGTTATGGTTATAGTTACTGTTATAGTTATTGATATAGTTATCATTAGTTATGGTTATAGTTATTGTTAGTTATTGTTATGGTTATAGTTACTGTTATAGTTATTGTTAGTTATTGTTATGGTTATAGTTAATGTTATAGTTATTGATATAGTTATCGTTAGTTATGGTTATGATTATAGTTATCGTTGATTATTGTTACTGCTATAGTTATCGCTATAGTTATTGTTAGTTATGGTTTTGGTTATAGTTATCATTAGATATTGTTATGATTAGAGTTACTGCTTAAGTTATCGTTAGTTATGGTTATAGTTATCGCTATAGTTATCGTTAGTTATAGTTATAGTTATTGTTATGGTTATAATTACTGTTATAGTTATCGTTATAGTTATCATTAGTTATGGTTATAGTTATTGTTAGTTATTGTTATGGTTATAGTTACTGTTATAGTTATTGATATAGTTATCGTTAGTTATGGTTATAATTATAGTTACTGTTATAGTTATCGCTTTAGCAATCGTTAGTTATGGTTATGGTTATAGTTATTTTAGTAATGGTTATAGTTATCGTTATTTATGGTTATGATTATAGTTACTGTTATAGTTTTTGCTAAAGCTATCGTTAGTTATGGTTATAGTTATTGTTATGGTTATAGTTACTGCTAAAGTTACCATTAGTTATGGTTTTAATCATTGCTACAGTTATAGTTATGATTATAGTTACTGTTATAGTTATTGCTATAGTTATTGTTAGTTATGGTTATAGTTATCTTTAGTTATTGTTATGGTTATAGTTACTGTTATAGTTATTGAAATAGCTATCGTTATTATTGTTATGGTTATTGTTATCGCTATAGTTATTGTTAGTTATGGTTATAGTTATGGTTAGTTATTGTTAGTTATGGTTATAGTTATCGCTATAGTTATTGTTAGTTATGGTTATAGTTATCGTTGGTTATTGTTAGTTATGGTTATAGTTATCGTTAGTTATTGTTAGTTATGGTTATAGTTAGTTATTGTTATGGTTATATTTATCGTTAGTTATTGTTATAGTTATCGTGTAGTTATTGCTATGGTTATCGTTAGTTATGGTTATGATTATTGTTACTGCTATAGTTATCGTTAGTTATTGTTATGGTTATAGTAATCGCTATAGTTATTGTTAGTTATGGTTATAGTTATCGTTAGTTATTGTAATGGTTATAGTTACTGTTAAAGTTATCGTTAGTTATGGTTAAAGTTATCTCTATAGTTATCATTAGTAATGGTTATGATTATAGTTACTGTTATAGTTATTGATATAGCTTAGGTTAGTTATTGTTATGGTTATAGTTATCGCTATAGTTATTGTTAGTTATGATTATGGTTATAGTCATCGTTAGTTATTGTTAAGGTTATAGTTATTGATATCGCTATCGTTAGTTATTGTTAAGGTTATAGTTATCACCTGTAGTTATTGTTATGGTTATAGTTATCGTTAGTTTTTGTTACAGTTATAGTTACTGCTATAGTTATCATTAGTTATAGTTACTGCTATAGTTATCGTTAGTTATTGTTATGGTAATAGTTATTGTTAGTTATTGTTATGGTTATAGTTACTGTTATAGTTAATGATATAGTTATCGTTGGTTATTGTTATGGTTATAGTTATTGTTAGTTATTGTTATGGTTATAGTTATCGCTATAGTTATTGTTATTGTTAGTTATGATTATGGTTATAGTTATCGTTAGTTATAATTATGGTTATAGTTATTGTTATAGTTATTGATATAATTATTGTTAGTTATGGTTATAGTTATCGCAATATTTATTGTAAGTTATGGTTATAGTTATTGTTAGTTATTGTTATGGTTATTAGTTACTATTATAGTTATTGATATAATTATCGTTAGTTATTGTTAATTATTGTTACGGTTATAGTTACTGCTATAGTTATCATTAGTTATTGTTATGGTTATAGTTATCATTAGTTATTATTATGGTTATAGTTACTGTTATAGTTATTGATATAGCTATCGTTAGTTATTGTTATGGTTATAGTTATCGCTATAGTTATCATTAGTTATTGTTATGGTTATAGTTACTGTTATAGTTATTGATATAATTATTGTTAATTATTGTTATAGTTATCGCTATAGTTATTGTAAGTTATGGTTATTGTTATAGCTACTGTCATAATTATCATTAGTTATTGTTATGGTTATAGTTCCTGTTATTGTTGTTATCATTATAGTTGTTATTATTATGGTTATAATTGTTATATTTACCATTATTGTTATAGTTATCACTATAGTTATTGTTACGGTTATAGTTTTGGTTGTTGGTGTGACTGGGCCTAAAGCACATGACTCCAGCAGGAAGTCGCTCTCTCGCTCCTGTGTGTGTTTGTGTGAGTGTGTGTTTGTGTTTGCGGCGTGAACCCTGTCAGCGTCTGAAGTCCACCTGATCTGATCTGAGGTCAGGTGCCAGACGGGAGGCAGAGGTGCAGGAGTCTGGGCTTCACGTGCCAGCGCGCTCAAGTTCAAGTGTGTCTGGAGTGTTTTGTTGTGTGTGTTTGGCAGCTGCGAGGGGGGCGGCTGTGTTTGAGTGATGGTGTGGCATGGGAAAGTCACCCTCACGCCACTGTGAAAGAGACGCGCAGCGCCACGGGGCGGAGGAGGGGCAGATGGCTCTTCAGACGGGCAGAATGATGGGGCAGGGGCAGTTATGGAGGGTGTGTTTTTGGGGGTGGGGTGGAGCCGCATTGTGTGGCTGTTTTGGGGTTTTGTGTGTGTTTGTGTGAGTGCTTCTGAAAGAGCCATCAATCAGACGGCCCAAAGTCAAGTTTAAGTTCAGTGGAGATGAATCACTTTGATTTAAGACGCTTTAAATCCAAGCAGAACCGTGTGTGTGTGTGTGTGTGTGTGTGTGTGTGTGTGTGTGTGTGTGTGTGTGTGTGTGTGTGTGTGTGTGTGTGTGTGTGTGTGTGTGTGTGTGTGTGTGTGTGTGTGTGTGTGTGTGTGTGTGTGTGTGTGTGTGTGTGGTCGAAATACTGGCCTTTGCTAATAATACTGATCTAAAGACTTGATATATAAGAAATTTTTCTCATTTGGTTTTGTTTGTGGTTTTATTGGGTGTTTTTTTTTTGCCTAAACCAAGAACTAATATCGAACACTTTCTGTGAAGCTTATAATAAATTATAGCCCCATTTATACTTATTTATAAGTTAGTATTACTATTCTATGAATATATTTATAAAGGCTGCATTATAAGAGTTACATTCATGTTTTTATAATTACTTATAATGCTTTTCAATGTGCATGTTCATAATCATTGATACACTGATTTAATATCAAATATAAAATAGTTCCAGAGACACTTGTTTGCTGTACCAATTAGTTATCAATTATGTCTTTAATGGCTAATGTTTGAATTAGATGTCAATAATTTTGATTTGTTAAATTTTCTCATGTATTGCTTAGCAGTTTGGAATTATACTATACAAAAAAAATATTGTTTCAGTGTTTTGCTAGTATGTAACATTCAAAAAGACACTTTCCCATCATTTTATTACTGGAATTATTGTTCATTAGTTACATTTACAAATAAGCAACTTATGTATAATGAGCACATCTTCATGATTCCTTAATTGCTTTAGGAAAATTACATCCTGTTTCCACTTTACCTTCATAACTGATATGATTATCTTATGAGCTTCTGTTTATCTGACGTGACGTGAATATGAGTAACAGTCTTCCTCCATCAGGATTTCATCATCCCCCATGATGCATCATCACCATCATCATCATCATCATCTTCATCATCACGAATTGTTTGTAAGCATCAGTTCCTCTCAGATTAATCAGACGGATGCTGTTTTATTCCTCATCATCATCATCATCATCCTCATCATCATGTTCTGCTCTTGTCCTGCAGGTTTGGGCGGAGCTTCTGAGTTAGCTTTCATCAAAGAGCCCAGTGATGTCATCGCGGTGAGGGACCGCCCCCTCATGCTGGACTGTCAGGTGGAGGGGGAGGGGCCTATCACGATCACCTGGCGACGGAACGGCATTCCCGTAGCGCTCGGGGCGCGAGCGGCCGTGCTGGATAACGGGACACTCCTGATCCGGAACTTCCAGAAGAGACGGGACGGTGGCGAGAGCGACGCGGGCGAGTACGACTGCGCGGCGCAGAACCGATACGGGCTGCTCATCAGCCGCAAGGCACACGTACAGCTGGCCTGTGAGTCACACAAACACACTTCACACACAACCAGACAGATCAAGTGCTCTGATACCTCAATAGTTTCTCCTAGAAAGCAGTGATTGTTACATGTAACTTATTTGCATAATGCCCGCCCTCTGGTCGTGATTGGCTGAAGTGTGTCTCTTAGCCCCGCCCTCACTCACTGCAGTCGTCTCTGAGACTGGAAGAGTTTGGTTGGTGTTGTTCATGTGGAGGAGACGCTGTTTTCTGCTGAGATTGAGACGCTCAAACCCACGCCATCCTTACTGTTCCTATCACTGTGTGTCAAGAGATTCAGATATGATAATGAGCGCTTCTGACCAATCACAGCAGAGCAGCTCTCAGAGAGGCGGGGCTTAGAGAGCCTGAAGCGTTTCAGACTCTGAGAGAAAAGAGCTATCACATGACAGGATATTGGTGTTCTCTCTCTCTCAGCGCTGCCGAAGTTCCACACACACCCTGAATCCATGAGCGTGGACGAGGGCAGCGTCGCCCGATTTCACTGCGCGGTCAGCGGCGTCCCAGAGGCCAACATCACCTGGGAACGAAACAGAACGACTCTCAGCGCCGATGATAACAGGTTAAACACACAAACACACGGACACAAAGCCTGGAACAAAAACGAACGTATTGCATATGTTGCACAGAACTGCACACTTGCAATGTGTTGATGCTTAACAATAAGCTAACAATAAAAATAATGATTACTATAACAAGACAATAACGAAACTATTAAGATAACTATAACGATTACTATATTAGCGTCCACACCAGCGGTCTATATAGATAATAATAATTAACAAAAACTATAACGATTACTATATTAGCGTCCACACCAGCGGACTATAACGATAATAATAACTAACGATAACTATAACGATTACTATATTAGCGTCCACACCAGCGGTCTATATAGATAATAATAATTAACAAAAACTATAACGATTACTATATTAGCGTCCACACCAGCGGACTATAACGATAATATTAACTAACGATAACTATAACGACATTATATTAGCGTCCACACCAGTGGACTATAACAATAATAATAAGTAACGATAACTATAACGATTACTATATTAGCGTCCACACCAGTGGACTATAACGATAATAATAACTAATGATAACTATAACGATTACTATATTAGCGTCCACACCAGCTGACTATAACGATAATAATAACTAACGATAACTATAACGATTACTATATTAGCATCCACACCAGTGGACTATAACGATAATAATAACTAATAATAACTATAACGACATTATATTAGCGCCCACACCAGCTGACTATAACAATAATAATAACTAATAATAACTATAATGATTACTATATTAGCGCCACACCAGCTGACTATAACAATAATGATAACTAATGATAACTATAACGACATTATATTAGCCCACACCAGTGGACTATAACAATAATAATAAGTAACGATAACTATAACGACATTATATTAGCGCCCACACCAGTGGACTATAACGATAATAATAACTAATGATAACTATAACGACATTATATTAGCGCCCACACCAGTGGACTATAACGATAATAATAACTAATGATAACTATAACGACATTATATTAGCGCCCACACCAGCTGACTATAACGATAATAATAACTAACGATAACTATAACGACATTACTATTAGCATCCACACCAGTGGACTATAACGATAATAATAACTAATAATAACTATAACGACATTACTATATTAGCGCCCACACCAGCTGACTATAACAATAATAATAACTAATAATAACTATAATGATTACTATATTAGCGCCCACACCAGTGGACTATAACAATAATAATAACTAATGATAACTATAACGACATTATATTAGCGTCACACCAGTGGACTATAACGATAATAATAACTAATGATAACTATAACGATTACTATATTAGCGCCCACACCAGCTGACTATAACGATAATAATAACTAACGATAACTATAACGATTACTATATTAGCATCCACACCAGTGGACTATAACGATAATAATAACTAATAATAACTATAACGATTACTATATTAGCGTCCACACCAGCTGACTATAACAATAATAATAACTAATAATAACTATAATGATTACTATATTAGCGCCACACCAGTGGACTATAACGATAATAATAACTAATGATAACTATAACGATTACTATATTAGCCCACACCAGCTGACTATAACGATAATAATAACTAACGATAACTATAACGACATTACTATTAGCATCCACACCAGTGGACTATAACGATAATAATAACTAATAATAACTATAACGATTACATTATATTAGCGCCCACACCAGCTGACTATAACGATAATAATAACTAACGATAACTATAACGATTACTATATTAGCATCCACACCAGTGGACTATAACGATAATAATAACTAATAATAACTATAACGATTACTATATTAGCGCCCACACCAGCTGACTATAACAATAATAATAACTATAATGATTACTATATTAGCGTCACACCAGCTGACTATAACAATAATGATAACTAATGATAACTATAACGACATTATATTAGCCCACACCAGTGGACTATAACAATAATAATAAGTAACGATAACTATAACGACATTATATTAGCGCCCACACCAGTGGACTATAACGATAATAATAACTAATGATAACTATAACGACATTATATTAGCGCCCACACCAGTGGACTATAACGATAATAATAACTAATGATAACTATAACGATTACTATATTAGCGCCCACACCAGCTGACTATAACGATAATAATAACTAACCCATAACTATAACGACATTACTATATTAGCATCCACACCAGTGGACTATAACGATAACTAATAATAACTATAACGATTACTATATTAGCCCACACCAGCTGACTATAACAATAATAATAACTATAATGATTACTATATTAGCGCCCACACCAGCTGACTATAACAATAATGATAACTAATGATAACTATAACGACATTATATTAGCGTCCACACCAGTGGACTATAACAATAATAATAAGTAACGATAACTATAACGACATTATATTAGCGTCACACCAGTGGACTATAACGATAATAATAACTAATGATAACTATAACGATTACTATATTAGCGCCCACACCAGCTGACTATAACGATAATAATAACTAACGATAACTATAACGACATTATATTAGCATCCACACCAGTGGACTATAACAATAATAATAACTAATAATAACTATAACGATTACTATATTAGCGCCCACACCAGCTGACTATAACGATAATAATAACTAATAATAACTATAACGACATTATATTAGCGCCCACACCAGTGGACTATAACGATAATAATAACTAATAATAACTATAACGACACTATATTAGGCGCCCACACCAGCGCCTATAACGATAATAATAACTAAGGATAACTATAACGACATTACTATATTAGGCGCCACACCAGCGGCCTCTAACGATAATAATAATAAGTAACGATAACTATAACGACATTATATTAGCGCCCACACCAGTGGACTATAACGATAATAATAACTAATGATAACTATAACGATTATTAT
This sequence comes from Gobiocypris rarus, assembly GCA_023029165.1. Classification (NCBI taxonomy): domain Eukaryota; kingdom Metazoa; phylum Chordata; class Actinopteri; order Cypriniformes; family Gobionidae; genus Gobiocypris; species Gobiocypris rarus. The sequence goes on along the minus strand of CM040926.1, from coordinate 41,837,178 downwards.
ATTAGCGCCCACACCAGCTGACTATAACGATAATAATAACTAACGATAACTATAACGACATTATATTAGCATCCACACCAGTGGACTATAACGATAATAATAACTAATAATAACTATAACGACATTATATTAGCCCACACCAGCTGACTATAACGATAATAATAACTAATAATAACTATAACGATTACATTATATTAGCGCCCACACCAGTGGACTATAAGCGATAATAATAACTAATAATAACTATAACGACATTATATTAGCGCCACACCAGCGCCTATAACGATAATAATAACTAAGGATAACTATAACGATTACTATATTAGCGTCACACCAGCGGCCTCTAACGATAATAATAACTAACGATAACTATAACGATTACTATATTAGCGTCACACCAGCTGACTATAACGATAATAATAACTATAACGATTACTATATTAGCGTCCACACCAGCGGCCTCTAACGATAATAATAACTAACGATAACTATAACGATTACTATATTAGCGCCCACACCGCTGACTATAACGATAATAATAACTAGGGATGGCCCGACATCGATACTGGCATCGGGTATCGGGTCGATACTGTCCTCATATACTCGTACTCGCACTCATAAAATGAGCCGATACCACGCACCGATACCACGTGCATTTTGTGAACGAACTGGTCGCCGCGAGCCGCCGCTTTGTCTAGGTGAACGCCATAACGTAAAATGTCGGCGGTTTGGGCTCATTTCAAGATAAGGGATGATGACAGCAGCAAGGCAGACTGTAAGTTATGTTCAGCTAAGGTGTCGAGAGGAGGAAAAGAAAGTACATCGCTTTAACACCAGCAATCTAATTAAACATCTGAAGACGCATCATAGTGCTGAATACACACAGTTTAGTCAAGCTAAACAAGCAACTCAGCAGCCAACATTAACACAGGTTTTACAGAAGCGCGAGAAGATGTCCAGAGATAATCCACGGGCACTAAAAATAACAGAGGGAATTGCATACTTTATTGCACTTGATGACCAGCCATTGTCGGCTGTTGAAAATATAGGATTTCGACATCTTCTTGGCATACTGGAGCCGCGATACGAAATTCGAGTCGCCATCACATTACAACCGCTATGCTACCGAAAGTGTTTCATGACGTGAAAAAGCACGCCAGTGGCCTGTTGCGTGACGTTCGACCGTCAGTTTTACAACAGATATTTGGTCAAGCAGTGTCTGCCCAACGTCTCTGCTCAGTTTAACTGTACAGTGGATTGATGACAACTTTACTCGCCATGCCACCTTACAAGCAAAGCCGCTTCGGGTTCGTGACACCAGCAAAGCCATAGCAGACGCGCTCGATGGGATGCTTCAGACCTGGTGCATTCCGAAACCTCTGTCCACGTTGTGCTACGAGACAGGCACGTGCAGAGGGGGCTTTGGGTGCTCGAGCCCTGCCCTTTATCAAAATGAATCAAAGTGCTCTCAGACAAATATCAATGATAATATTTGTGGTCAATAAAAAGGACAACGTGTCCTATACTAACAAACTGCTCAAAAGTCGAAAAACTTCTGTTTATTTTTTCATATCAGTCGGTCTGAGGCGCTTGCCATAACCCGTTGCTAT
>CM040926.1:41813068-41825568 GCA_023029165.1 Gobiocypris rarus | reverse complement strand
ACACCATCTCGAACCTGGGTCAGTCCACACACACACACACATAAACACACACACCATCTCGAACCTGGGTCAGTCCACACACACACACATACACACACACAATCTCGAACCTGGGTCAGTCCACACACACACACACACACACTCTCAAACACACCATCTCTAACCTGGGTCAGTCCACACACACACACACATACACACACACCATCTCTAACCTGGGTCAGTCCACACACACACTTACACATATACACACTCACATACACACACACACACACTCACGTACACGCATGCACAAACACTCACTCACAAACACACAGCAGCATCTCACCATCAGTGTGTGTGTGTGTGTGTTGCAGAAGCCGCAGCGGTGTATGAGATCCAGCTCATTGCCTTTAATGGGAATGGCGACAGCATCGGCAACAAGCGGCTCGTCTCATTGGCCGAGACTGAAAAGAGCGGGAAAGATGCAGCAGGTGACGCTTCATACTCAGGGTTTGAAATGAACAAATCATGTCAACGATTAACTGAAGATGATTCAGAATCGGATTTACATATGAAATATTATAAATGTAAGCCGTGATGATGTGGTTTATTTCTGATATATTTCTCTTGGCTAGTAGACTGATCACATGACTCCTGCAGTGTGACGTCACACACACTAGAGGGAGGCAGAGCGTCTGTGTCACATGTTCAGACCTCATGCTAATCAATGCTATTACAGAATCAACATCATCTAGAAGATCAACTATTGTAGAAATACATTTTAACATTTAAATCACAACAGAGCACGCTGAGTAATGTTTCCCACAATGCAAAGCACTTGACTTTCCATTTCTCTTTTACACATAATTGTATTTTAAATGGTGTGTGTGTGTGTGTGTGTGTGTGTGTGTGTGTGTGTGCGCAGCAGGACAGAGTCCCTGCGACTGCCGTCAGGATGGCGAGGGCTCTCTGACGGGCATCGTGGTGGGCATCCACATTGGCATGGCCTGCATCATCTTCTGCGCTCTGTTCCTGATGTTCGGCTACCGTCACAGGTGCGTCTGCGGTTCATCCGTCACACACTCACAGCTGGGGTTTCTGCCAGTGCTCTGACTCGTGTGTGTGTGTGTGTGTGTGTGTGTGTGTGTGCAGTTTCTTCTGTCGTAAAGGTTCTGCGGGTAACTGGAGTCTGTCAGGAGGAACCGCAGATAAAGACGCCATCGAGCTCACGCCACAGGTGAGGTCACGCTGGTCAGTGATAGGACAGGGGTCACACGACAGAGCTCGCTTTTGTCTTGTTTCCAGTCCAAATATTAAACACATTTACTAGACCAGGGGTTTTCAAACTGGGTGATGCGCGTCACAGCCAGAGTACTTCAACACACACACCATCAACACACACACACCATCAACACACACACCATCAACACACACACACACACACACACACACACACACACACACACACCATCAACACACACACATCAACACACACACACCATCAACACACACACCATCAACACACACACCATCAACACACAAATCAACACACACACCATCACACACCATCAACCAGACACCATCACCAACACACCATCAAAATACCATCAACACACACACAAATCAACACACACACCATCATCACACACCATCAACCAGACACCATCATCAACACACCACCATCACACACACCATCACACACACCATCAACACACCATCAACACACCATCACCAGACACCATCATCAACACACACCATCAACCAGACACCATCAACACACCATCATCACACACCATCAACACACACCATCAACCAGACACCATCAACCAGACACCATCAACACACACACACACCATCAACACACCATCAGCACACACCATCAACACATACCATCAACACACCATCAGCACACACCATCAACCAGACACCATCATCACACACCATCAACACACCATCAACACACACCATCAACACACCATCAGCACACACCATCAACCAGACACCATCAATAAACACACCATCAACACACACACCATCACACACACCATAAACACACACCATCAACACACACACCATCAACACACACACCATCAACACACCATCAACACACAACATCAACCAGACACCATCAACACACCATCAACACACACACACCATCAGCACACACCATCAACACACACACCATCAACACACACACACCATCAACACACACCATCAACCAGACACCATCATCACACACCATCAACACACCATCGACACACACACCATCAACACACACACCATCAGCACACACCATCAACACAAACACCATCAACACACACCATCAGCACACACCATCAACACAAACACCATCAACACACACCATCAGCACACACCATCAACACACACCATCAACACACCGTCAAAACACACCATCAACACACACACCATCATCATCACAAAGTTTTAATAAATAATAAATAAGATTAAAATTAATAAATTAGTGATTAAATTCAAAATAACATATAAAACATGTAGAAAAATACATAACACAGTTAAAATAAGTAAATAAATAAGTTTGCTTATTATTTATAAATTAGCTTAAAAGCGTACAGAAATTAAAACAATTAAGTAAATAAACAAATTAGATTAAAATAAAATAAATAAATTATTGAATGGTTATATATGTATATATATATATATATATATATATATATATATATATATATATATATATATATATATATATATATATATAGATATAGATAGATAGATAAATTAGATTAAAATAAATAAGTGATTAACTGTTAAATTAACATACAATAAAATGTTAAAAAGAATAATAAATACATTTGATTATTTGAATATTTTAAATAAACAAATGACACCTTTAATTATTATAGTGAGTAGAAAAGATAAATAATATGAATATTTAGTGTATTATTGTGTGTTTATATAGGACAGAGGTGTTTGGGGGTCCGTGGCGTCTGAAGGTTTGAACAGAAGGAAAGTCAGCATATTTTCAACCCGCTGGGACTCTTCGGTCATTTTGAAATCTTAAAAATCACAGCTTCATCCGAATGATTTGAAACTTGGTGACTTTTCTAGCATTAGGGATGTGAACACACACAACACATTGAGGGCATGATTCGTGCATGCGAAGTGTTCACACAAAAAACACTCCCACTTGTGCTCTTCGGTCAAAAATGACCACCATAGGAAATGAATGGGAAATCTAAAAAAACACAAATTCACAGAAAAAAATTATATTTCTAACAAAAAAAAATATCTAAAGAGAACTAGGGAATTCCCAAGCCGCTCCATAGAGCCCTCTAGTGGTCACACCCATGGGTGCATGATCTCTTAAATCATTCCAAAAGAGGGCGCTCTTCTGCCTTCAGAAACATTGATTTTGAAGGCCACGTTTCTATTTCAATCTGAAATACTGCAATTTTTATTTTTTTTAATTTTCAATGGCAAAAATAGACCATAATTATTGCATAAATATTAAAAAAAACACCATCAAATCATCTCAAAATACAAAATTAAAAAAGAAAAAATATTATTGAAGAAGAATAAAATGCATTGGTTTTACTGGGGCGGAGGAAGGTGTCCGGTCACTCATGACACCCCCTAAACGAAGAGCACCAGATAACCCGGTCTCTGTCCCAGAGCTTGTTTTAATCATAGAACTTGGAAAACAATCTCTTATGTCATTTACTCATCCAGTGAAATCATCCTGATTGAGGAATTGTGGGATATTTAGACTGAAACCATGAAGAAGAGCATGTTTTGCAGTGAATGAGGGCATGACACACACATGTGACTTCCCAGCCCGTCAGTTATTCACTCCGCAGATCCAGACGAGGAAAACTCAGACTGACCCACACTAAAACACACACACACACACACACTCGCATGACATTGAATCTCATTTAGTCAAACCAACATTTACTCACACCCCGTTTCTCCGCTGAAGTTCAGAGAATGGTGATGAAATATGAGCAGGACACACTCCTCTTGATCATGTCCGATCACTGATAGAAAGGGATGTAATGGATCACGATCAGCCAGTCAGCTGTTAGATTCAACAACACTATCGGATTGTACCAGTTTAGCTCAACCAATGAGCAAGCACTGCTTCATTTAGTTCAGTCTGTGGGGTCAAAGGTCACATTAGCAATTGACCTATCAATAAGCCCTGCCCCCTTAGTTACTGTTGCTAACTGTTTGGCTAGTTCAAAAAATGATATTTGGTGTGTGAGTGAGTTTTGGTTTGACTGTGTGTAATGAACTGTTCCTCAGGCTGGAGCAGAGCGTCAGGCGGCGGTTCCTCAGTGTCAGGTGATGATTGAACCACAGCCTCTCCGTCCGGCGGGCACCGGCATGGGCACGGGCACTGGCACGGACACCGGCACGGGCACCAGCACGGGCACCGGCACGGGCACCAGCACGGGCACGGACACCGGCACGGGCACTGGCACGGCACTGGCACGGACACCGCACGGGCACTGGCACGGGCACCGCACGGCACCAGCACCGCACAGGCACCAGCACCGCACGGACACTGGCACGGACACCGGCACGGGCACTGGCACGGACACCGGCACGGGCACCGGCACGGGCACCGCACGGGCACCGGCACGGGCACTGGCACGGACACCGGCACGGGCACCAGCATGGGCACCGGATGAAGCACCTCTAACCCCCCTTCAGCTGCACAGTGACCGTCTCTCTCTCACCAAAGCCTTACACAACTGAACTCAGTCACACACACCCTCAGTTTAGTGCCTCTGATGACGAACGACACACACACATTGGAACGGACCTGCTGCCGTCTGTCCAACACATCAGAGCTCCGTTAAAATCTCATTTGAAATATTAGTACGAGAAAGCAAACCTCAGAATAACAAACTGAACTTTCTCCTGTTAAACCAAAAATGCATGTTCTGTGTGACTGAACAGATGAATAGTGTGTGTGTGTGTATCGTGCGATTGCTCATTATTAATTCACCGCATTAGCCTGTGTGCAGCTGAAGACTCCGCCCTCTCCCCTAAACCCCGCCCACTCGTCCAAAGAGCCGTGCCTCAGTCTGACCGTCCGCTGCTGCTGGGAAAACACTCTACCTCGACCTCACGGTCTTCAAACGGGTCCTCCTCGGGCCGAGAGCTTGAGCGCTGCCGTAACGAGACTTCTGTAGAAGTTGAGGGATGTCCAAAGATCTTCTGCTTCTCTTTCCTCACGGTGATCCTCAAGCTCTGAATACTGAAGCCTCCACAGTCATGCTTGGGGAAATCAGCATTATGAGATCAATCTAAAATATTACATACTGACTCATAATTATGAGATTAACAAGCTGAAATTGAGATGACAGACACATTTATTCTTACGTTATTATTGACTTTTTATCTGGTAATAATAACTTAGTATGTCATAATATAACTATATAATATAACATAACTAAGTCATAATATTTTTTAATCTCAATTATGAATACGTATGTCATAAGACATTTTGTCATTGTTCAGAATTTTGGTTTTTAAACTTATCTCATAACTACAAAATGATATAGTCAAAATTATGAGATAAAAAGTTGAATTTGACATACTAAGTCACTGTGAAATATTTTTGCTCATGATTATGACTTATGTCAGAATTTAGATTTTTATGTCACAATTTTGACGTTTTCTCATAATTATCAATTAGTATGTCATGATTATGAATTAGTTTATGAAATAATTTCAATTTTCATTCCAAAATGTATGTCAAAAAGTTGAAAAAGTTGAAATTATGACATACTAATTCACAATTATGAGATCAAAAGTCATAAGTTTTTATCTCATAATTATGACATCTTTATCTCATAATTGTTGGCTTAGTATGTCATAATTTTGACTTCTGTATCTCAGAATTATGAATGAGTATGTCATAATTACTTTTATCTCACTTTTATCATAACGTTTACCTCAATATTTCGACTTTATCTCATAATTGTTTTTATGTTTATGATTATTCAGATTTACCGAAGCATGACTTTAGAAATGCTTCATAACTGCCGGTGATTAGAGCCTCCAGAAGATCAGCTGACCATTAACCAAAGCCAAACGCTCCAAACACACTCACAACATGATGATGATGATTACCTCAAAGACAGATTCTATTCTAGAAATTATAACTAATAACGACTAGCAGATATTGATTATATTTTCATATGTTGAAACCAGAAAATAAGATCTGCTTCTTCCTTTGTAATGTTGAAGCTGAGCTTGCCAAATAGCGGTTAGTGATCGTGTTGATGAGACCAAATACCTCGGTTCTTCCTCTAAAGCACATGAACAAACCCAAACCTGTGTGTGTGTGTGTGTGTGTGTGTGTGTGTGTGTGTGTGTGTGTGTGTGAGAGCGTGTGTGTGAGAGTGTGTGTGTGTGTGTGTGTGAGCGTGTGTGTGTGTGTGAGCGTGTGTGTGTGTGTGCGTGTGTGTGTGAGCGTGTGTGTGTGTGTGTGAGAGCGTGTGTGTGTGTGTGTGTGAGAGTGAGAGTGTGTGTGTGTGTGTGTGTGAGCGTGTGTGTGTGTGAGAGCGTGTGTGTGTGTGTGTGTGTGTGTGTGTGTGTGTGTGAGAGCGTGTGTGTGTGTGTGTGTGTGTGTGAGAGTGTGTGTGAGAGTGTGTGTGAGAGTGAGAGTGAGAGTGAGAGTGTGTGTCTGTGTCTGTGTGTGTGTGTGTGTGTGTGTGTGCGTGTGTGTGTGTGTGTGAGAGTGTGTGTGTGTGTGTGAGTGTGTGTGTGTGTGTGTGTGTGTGTGTGTGTGTGTGTGTGTGTGTGTGTGTGTGTGAGAGCGTGTGTGTGTGTGTGAGCGTGTGTGTGTGTGTGTGTGTGTGTGTGAGAGCGTGTGTGTGTGTGTGAGAGCGTGTGTGTGTGTGTGTGTGTGAGAGCGTGTGTGTGTGTGAGTGTGTGTGTGTGTGTGTGTGTGTGTGCGTGTGTGTGTGAGCGTGTGTGTGTGTGTGTGTGTGTGTGTGTGTGGTGTGTGTGTGTGAGAGTGAGAGTGAGAGTGAGAGTGAGAGTGAGTGTGTGTGTGTGTGTGTGTGTGTGTGTGTGTGTGTGTGTGTGTGTGTGTGTGTGTGTGTGTGTGTGTGTGTGTGTGTGTGTGTGTGTGTGTGTGTGTGTGAACTAACACACGTGCTCTTCACCGCTTGAACCCGCTGTAGATTCACGGAAAGTCTTTAACCCTTCAGGATCGGATTCTTGTTGCACAGAAGTGAAACCAAAATGTAAAAACTAAAATAAAGCAACAAGATTAGAAACTGAAGACACATTTTAGACTCAAACAGTGGAGAAGCTTCTGTTCTCTTGTAGAACTTTCCTTTGATTCGTTTTTCCCACAGATGAAAAGTTCTTTTTCTGCTTGATTTGGGAAACATTGCCAAAATAGATGTACGATTGTTCTTTAATGTTATTCTTATTTTCATATTGTCGCTGTTCTTTTTTTAGTCCTTTTTAATTTTATTTCTTCTCTCTTTCTGTAGAATTAAAAAGAAAATGTTAGAAATTTGAGAGTTTAAAAGCGAGTAGATTGTTGATTGCAAAAATAATTCCTCATTTTTATACGGATCACCAGCAGAAAGTACATTTACAGTCATTCCAGATTTTTATGGAAGCTCGTTTCCACCAGGAAATAAAAGCTCATTTTTGTTCTCACAATTCTGGCTTTATTTCTTGCAACTGTGAATTATAAACTCGGAAATGCAAGAGAAATGGAGTTGTGCGATGATAAGTTTGTATTATTCCCTGCTGGAAATGAGCTTCCGTAGATGTGAGTGTTATTGTTGAAGACCTCAGACTCTGAAGTGTGGCTGGTCCGATCTCTGTTTGCTGCTTTAGGGTCAGATGAACTCGGATATATTCTGGATGTTGAAATGTTTATATGTGACTGATTGCTCAACATGTCTAGCGTTTAGGATAAATTGTCTAGTCGAGTAGATGCAGATTTGAAATGCTTGTACCAATGAGAGAAGTGATGCTTTAACCTTCTGGATTGTTCTTTTCTCTTCGGCTGTGTGTCAGAACCAAACGCTCCTGTAGCTTTAACCTGTTGACTCTGGTACTGACATTCAGCCGCTGAAACTCACGGCTCGAGCGCCGGAAACCTGTCAGATCACAGACTGTACGGGACTGGGCTGGAAGCCTTCGTGAGTTTCTCAGCTGACTTCTGTTTTTCTTCCTTCAGTCGGTTGTAATGAACCTCTTTGCCAAATAAAACAGCGTTGCGTAGAACGTTATGTTACATTTCATTATTTCTGTTCGGAATCGCATGCAATAATATTATATGAGTATGAATACTAATGGTGCATTCTAATAGACAAGTGAACCAGAACTAATTTGCATATCCTAAACTCACCAAATTAGACATTTGATTTTTACCTTTGTGTATGAAACTTTTGCAAAACATTTCTCAAATCTCCCTCTTGCTTCCAGGCATTTTAAACCCACTGCGTGAAAGAGATTAACAAGGAAGACCACCATAAAGGGAATTACGATAGTCTAGTTGTGGAAACCTGAAAATGCATAAATATTTTGAGTTTAGAAATAATTCAAAATTGATAAAACTATTCTTAACAGAATTTAAGTCCTCTTTCTTACATGAGATGTAATTGAAGGGAAATTATTAGTTCATTGAGAAGACCACCTCTTATTTTTCAGGGACCCAAGATCAGTTTTGTCTTTATAAAGTTTGAGAATGTCCTTTTTATAATCAGCATAAAAAGGAAGAGAAACAAGATGCTTCCTGATAATAATCCCAAGCAGAAGCAGATATAAGTTAAAAAAGAAGCGGCCCCAGTACAGAACCCTGAGGTGCTCCACTAATAATAGGAGCCAAGAGTGAGGAAAACCTACCAAAGCTACAGCAGAAGCAGATATAAGTTAAAAAAGAAGCGGCCCCAGTACTGAACCCTGAGGTGCCCCACTAATAATAGGAGCCGGGAGTGAGGAAAACTTACCAAAGCTACAGCAGAAGCAGATATAATTTTTAAAAAGAAGCGGCCCCAGTACTGAACCCTGAGGTGTCCCACTAATAATAGGAGCCAAGAGTGAGGAAAACCTACCAAAGCTACAGCAGAAGCAGATATAAGTTAAAAAAGAAGCGGCCCCAGTTCAGAACCCTGAGGTGCCCCACTAATAATAGGAGCCAGGAGTGAGGAAAACCTACCAAAGCTACAGCAGAAGCAGATATAAGTTAAAAAAGAAGCGGCCTCAGTACTGAACCCTGAGGTGTCCCACTAATAATAGGAGCCGGGAGTGAGGAAAACTTACCAAAGCTACAGCAGAAGCAGATATAATTTTTAAAAAGAAGCGGCCCCAGTACTGAACCCTGAGGTGTCCCACTAATAATAGGAGCCGAGATTGAGGAAAACTTACCAAAGCTACAGCAGAAGCAGATATAATTTAAAAAAAGAAGCGGGCCCAGTACTGAACCCTGAGGTGCCCCACTAATAATAGGAGCCGAGATTGAGGAAAACTTACCAAAGCTACAGCAGAAGCAGATATAATTTAAAAAAAGAAGCGGGCCCAGTACTGAACCCTGAGGTGCCCCACTAATAATAGGAGCCGGGAGTGAGGAAAACTTACTAAAGCTACAGCAGAAGCAGATATAAGTTAGAAAAGAAGCGGCCCCAGTACAGAACCCTGAGGTGCCCCACTAATAATAGGAGCCGAGATTGAGGAAAACTTACCAAAGCTACAGCAGAAGCAGATATAATTTAAAAAAGAAGCGGGCCCAGTACTGAACCCTGAGGTGCCCCACTAATAATAGGAGCCGGGAGTGAGGAAAACTTACTAAAGCTACAGCAGAAGCAGATATAAGTTAGAAAAGAAGCGGCCCCAGTACAGAACCCTGAGTTTCTTTGGATCTTCACTCACTGTCATTAATGGAGATCCCTCAGGAACATGTTCATTTCATGTTTTTACACAGAATCATCATACTGATGACAAACAGCTCTACTTCATTTCAGCTAGATGATCTAACAGTAGCTGCACGGATCTCAGACTTTACTATTTCAAACGATGACTGAATCTTTGTATTACTGGCAAATCTCGTGTTTTTTGCCTTCTTATGATGAATCGCTTGCGGTAAGTTGCTTTGGATAAAAGCGTCTGCTAAATTATTGAATCTGAAAGTAATGAGTCAAGCGGCAGAGCAGAAATGGAGCAAGCAGATACACTATATTGCCAAAAGTTTTGGGACGCCTGCCTTTACATGCACTTGAACTTTTAGGGTTTAATATGGAGTCGGCCCACCCTTTGCAGCTCTAACAGCTTCAGCTCTTCTGGGAAGGCTTTCCTCAAGGTTTAGGAGTGTGTTTATGGGAATTCTTCTAGAAGCGCATTTGTGAGGTCAGGCACTGATGTTGGACGAGAAGGCCTGGCTCGCAGTCTCCGCTCTAATTCATCCCAAAGGTGTTCTATCGGGATGAGGTCAGGACTCTGTGCAGGCCAGTCCAGTTCCTCCACACCAAACTCGCTCATCCATGTCTTTATGGAGCGACGCTTTGTGCACTGGAGCGCAGTCATGTTGGGACAGGAAGGGGCCGTCCCCAAACTGATCCCACAAAGTTGGGAGCATAAAATTATCCAAAATGTCTTGGTGATGCATTAAGAGTTCCTTTCACTGGAACTAAGGGGCCAACCCCTGAAAAACAACCCCATCCCATAATCCCCCCTCCACCAAACTTTACACTTGGCACAATGCAGTCAGGCAAGTCCCGTTTTCCCGGCAACCGCCAAACCCAGACTCGTCCATGGGATGGTCAGACAGAGAAGCGTGATTGGTCACTCAGAGAACACGTCTCACTGCTCTAGAGTCCAGTGGTGGCGTGCTTTACCCCACTGCATCCCACGCTTTGCATTGCTCTTGGTGATGTAAGGCTTGGATGAGCTGCTCGGCCATGGAAACCCATTCCATGAAGCTCTCTCCGCACTGTTCTTGAGCTCATCTGAAGGCCACAGGAGTTTGGAGGTCTGGAGCGATTGACTCTGCAGAAAGTTGGTGACTTCTGCGCACTGTGACCTCAGCATGTGCTGACCCCGCTCTGGGATTTCACTCGTGGCTGAGTTGCTGTTGTTCCCAATCGCTTCCACTTTGTTATAATCCCACTAACAGTTGAGCGTGGAATATTTAGTAGTGAGGAAATGTCAGGAATGGCCTTATTGCACAGGTGGCAACCTATCCCGGTCCCACGCTTGAGTTCACTGAGCTCCTGAGAGCGAGCCATTCTCTCACAAATGTGTGTAGAAGCGTCTGCATGCCTAGAGCTTGATTTATACACCTGTGGCCATGAAGGGATCGAACACCTGAACTCTGGGATCTGGAGGGGTTTTCCCAATACTTTTGGCAATACAGTGTATGTACATTTGCAGGTCATCAGCTTAATGGTGACCAAAGGATTAACAAAAAATATTGAAAAATAAGAGGTCCAAGCACGGAGCCTTGAGGGACACCTTGAGAGTGAGTTATAGAAATAAATGTATTGTCTATCAGTGAGGAAGAATGCAAACCACTACCCATGATGCCTATACTGTAGCTTACAGAAGAGAGAAAAGTATGTGATGAGAAGCTGGTGTTAAATCTAACATAATGAGACAGAGAAGGTCATGGGTAATATGAGGATTTGAGCTTAAATGTCATGAACATAATGTCGCAATGCAATGTACTGTAATATTTCTTAAAACAAGAAACTGTTTTCTTAAATATAACCTGTGACTTATTTTGATCTGGGTATGAAATATGACCTGCTCGTGTTTAACAGAAAGTGATGAATGAAGCAGCAGCATACGTGTGTAAAGGACCAGTGAAGTTCGACCTCAGGTATGAGTCCTGTGTCCTGCCAGTGTTGCCATGGAAACGGGTCATCCCTTATCACATGACCTTGTCTCTGACCGCAGCGTGCGCTGACAGACCTCATGCATAATTCAGCCCTTAAAATGGATCTGCTTTACACTCACGGCACACTTAAAATAGCTTTGCAAGCAACATTTCAGCAGGAAACATTTCCTCACATTACAGAGATGTTTCACTGATTTTCTGGAAGCTTTTAAAAGTATGAAATGCACCAGGAGTGATCAGTCACATGGCATTAACACATCAGGGGACTGGCTCAGAAAATGTTGGAGGCTCCATCAGCAAAGATGGCACGTGAGTATGAATATACAGTATATCTTTGAAAGTGCAAAAACACATTAAATTGCCCACTCTGCGCTTTATGCACTCATCAGATTGTAAACCAATTTCCAAACCCAGCTGGGACGACTTCAATGCTGAAAAATATTAAAACAACTTTTAATGCTAAAAAAAAATGAAGTAAACAAAATACCTATAAATCAATGTTAAAAAAAAAACCTGTTTGCAAAATCAACAGTGATTCCACCTTGATCCATGATGTTAACTGAACATGAGTAAACTTCCCAGGAGGCTTTGCAGCATTCTTGTCCTCCAATCCGACAGCATTCGCTCTCTGCTGCTCCGGAGGTTCAGGTAAGATCACAGGAAGGGC